>JAVSCE010004589.1:0-114722 GCA_032199065.1 Smutsia gigantea | reverse complement strand
CCAGGCCTATCTAAAAGAAAGAAGAACATTCCCAAATGAATAGTCTAAAGACACAATTACTGAAATTGGAAAAAGAAGAACAAATAAGGCCCAAAGTCACCAGAAGGAGGGACATAATAAAGATCAGAGAAGAAATAAATAAAACTGAGAACAACAAAACAACAGAAAAAATCAATGAAACCAGGAGCTGGTTCTTTGAAAAAATAAACAAAATAGATAAACACCTAGCCAGACTCATTAAGAGAAAAAGAGAATCTACACACATAAATAGAATCAGAAATGAGAAAGGAAAAATCACGATGGATCCCATAGAAATACAAAGAATTATAAGAGAATATTATGAGACTCTATATGCTAATAAGCTGGAAAACCTAGAAGAAATGGACAGCTTCTTAGAAAAATACAACCTTCCAAAACTGACCAAACAAGAAACAGAAAACCTAAACAGACCAATCACCAGCAACGAAATTGAAGCGGTAATCAAAAAACTACCCAAGAACAAAACCCCCGGTCCAGATGGATTCACCTCTGAATTCTACCAGACATATAGAGAAGAAATAACACCCATTCTCCTTAAAGTTTTCCAAAAAATAGAAGAGGAGGGAATACTTCCAAACTCATTCTATGAAGCCAGCATCACTCTAATACCAAAACCGGGCAAAGACCTCACCAAAAAAGAAAATTACAGACCAATATCCCTGATGAACGTGATGCAAAAATACTCAACAAAATATTAGCAAACCGAATTCAAAATACATCAAGAGGATCATATACCATGATCAAGTGGGATTCATCCCAGGGATGCAAGGATGGTACAACATTCGAAAATCCATCAACATCATCCACCACATCAACAAAAAGAAGAACAAAACCACATGATCATCTCCATAGATGCTTAAAAAGCATTTGACAAAATTCAGCATCCATTCCTGATTAAAACTCTCAACAAAATGGGTATAGAGGGCAAGTACCTCAACATCATAAAGGCTATATATGACAAACCCACAGCTAACATCATACTTAACGGCGAGACGCTGAAAGCTTTTCATCTAAGATCGGGAACAAGACAAGGATGCCCACTCTCTCCACTGTTATTCAACATAGTACTGGAGGTCCTAGCCACAGCAATCAGACAAAACAAAGACATACAAGGCATCCAGATTGGTAAAGAAGAAGTCAAATTGTCACTATTTGCAGATGACATGATATTGTACATAAAAAACCCTAAAGACTCCACTCCAAAACTACTAGAACTAATATCTGAATTCAGCAAAGTTGCAGGATACAAAATTAACACACAGAAATCTGTTGCTTTCCTATACACTAATGATGAACTAACAGAAAGAGAAATCAGAAAAACAATTCCATTCACAATTGCATCAAAAAGAATAAAATACCTAGGAATAAACCTAACGAAGGAAGTGAAAGACCTGTACTCTGAAAACTACAAGACACTCCTAAGAGAAATTAAAGAGGACACTAACAAATGGAAATGCATCCCATGCTCTTGGCTAGGAAGAATAAATATTGTCAAAATGGCTATACTACCTAAAGCAATCTACAGATTCAATGCAATCCTGATCAAAATACCAACAGCATTCTTCAATGAACTGGAACAAATAATTCTAGAATTCATATGGAACCACAAAAGACCCCGAATAGCCAAAGCAATCCGGAGAAGGAGGAATAAAACAGGGGGAATTACGCTCCCTGACTTCAAGCTCTACTACAAAGCCACAGTAATCAAGACAATTTGGTACTGGCACAGAAACAGACCCACAGACCAGTGGAATAGAATAGAAAATCCAAACATCAACCCAAACATATACAGTCAATTAATATTTGATAAGGGAGCCTTGGATACACATTGGGGAGATGACGGCCTCTTCAGCAGCTGGTGTTGGAAAAACTGGACAGCTACATGTAAGAGAATGAAACTAGACTATTGTCTAGCCCCATACACAAAGGTAAACTCAAGGTGGATCAAAGACCTGAATGTAAGTCATGAAACCATAAAACTCTTAGAAAAAAATATAGACAAAATCTCTTGGACATAAACATGAGTGACTTCTTCATGAACATATCTCCCCGGGCAAGGGAAACAAAAGCAAAAATGAACAAGTGGAACTATATCAAGCTGAAAACCTTCTGTACAGGAAAGGACACCATCAGTAGAACAAAATGACACCCTACAGTATGGGAGAATATATTCATAAATGACGTATCTGATAAGGGGTTGACATCCAAAATATATAAAGAACTCACGCACCTCAACAAACAAAAAGCAAATAGTCCAATTAAGAAATGGGCAGAGGACGTGAATAGACACTTCTCCAAAGAAGAAATTCAGATGGTCAACCGGCACATGAAAAGATGCTCCACATCACTAATCATCAGAGAAATGCAGATTAAAACCACAGTGAGATACCACCTCACACCAGTGAGGATAGCCAACATCCAAAACACAAACAACAACAAATGTTGGCGAGGATGTGGAGAAAAGGGAACCCTCCTACACTGCTGGTGGGAATGCAAATTAGTTCAACCATTGTGGAAAGCAGTATGGAGGTTCCTCAAAAAACTCAAAATAGAAATACCATTTGACCCAGGAATTCCACTCCTAGGAATTTACCCTAAGAATGCAGCAGCCCAATTTGAAAAGGACAGATGCACCCCTATGTTTATTGCAGCACTATTTACAATAGCCAAGAAATGGAAGCAACCTAAGTGCCCATCAGTAGATGAATGGATAAAAAGATGTGGTATATATACACAATGGAATATTATTCAGCCATAAGAAGAAAACAAATCCTACCATTTGCAACAACATGGATGGAGCTAGAGGGTATTATGCTCAGTGAAATAAGCCAAGCCGAAAAAGACAAGTACCAAATGATTTCACTCATATGTGGAGTATAAGATCTAAGAAAAAAACTGAAGGAACAAAACAGCAGCAGACTCACAGAACACAAGAACGGACTAATAGTTACCAAAGGGAAAGGGACTGGGGAGGATGGGTGGGAAGGGAGGGACAAGGGGGAAAAAGGGGCATTACGATTAGCAGATGGAATGTTAGGGGGGCACGGGGAGGGCTGTACAACTCAGAGAAGACAAGTAGTGACTCTGTAGCATCTGACTATGCTGATGGACAGTGACGGTAATGGGGTTGGTGGGGGGGTGCTGATGAAGGGGGTAGTTTAATCACCATAATATTGCACATGTAATTGTAGATTAATGATACCAAAATAAACTATTAGAAAAACACTCTTGGGGCATAATGACTCAGACTCACTCTCTGCCTCCTCACTTCTCCAAAGAGGACTGCCTCCCTTTTCCTGCTCAGCCTTGTCCCCTTCCAGCTGTTTCCACCTTTCATCCCCTCCCACCAAACCCAAGAAATGAACTTTAACCAGCTCCTGTTGAGAATAGGGCTAGGTGGAAGACAGAAACTAATAGCAAGTCAGGTTATATCTAAATTTGACTTTGGGAAAGGGGGTCTCAAAGGAGTTTTTGATATTTTTAAAAGGGAAGTCATTGAAGGGTTTTGATATTTAAAATATTTCACAATTAGTATAGCACTATCTGAAGGCTTTTCTTCCTATGAGTTATCACATGCAGAGGTTTCAAAGACCAGACCATTTACCAATCCAAAGTGATATGTTTCAATGTTTTAACAACTAGGATAGTTTTACTGGCACAAATCAGCTGAATACCAGCCTTATCTATAACTACTTATCTTTTCTCTGTGAACAGCAGGTAGTGAAAACTGATGAAAGTTGTTTAAAAATATTTCTAATGACGAGCAGTACATAATTAGAAAAGGGCGAAATTTAAAAAACTGATACTTTCTATTCCTTCAGATTGCTAAAGCAAGTTGAGAACCATGACAAATTATATTAATTAATTGCCTTTGAGAGATGTAGTTGATATCATGTTGGTCACATGTTAAATAGAACACTATAATCCTTTCCTAAGCAGAAGAACAAAATACTTCAATCCTCTAGAGTATATACTAATGTTATAAGTGGACATATTGAAATTCAAGAGCACAATCCCAACTGGATATATCTAAAACTCACTATGCGCATAACAATTCAGAGACCTTGAGAAATTTTGCCATCTGATATTTCAGAGCAGGAAGCAGCTGTAAAAGTCATTAATAGCTATGGGAAAAACTGAAATTACATCTCTAAAGGGTAAGAATAACATATTTTTTAAAAGGCACTATTCAGAGAATCACAAAATAAATTGACTGAGAGAATTAAGGCATATAGATCTTTTGTAGGTAGTTGGTTGAATGAGATACAGCCAGGACCCATGGCCAGAGAAGACAAGGGGATAGGACATGATCAGATCAAGTTTTCCACATTTAGATCAAATGTCAAGCAACAGTCTACTTGCGGCCCTGAGGGATTGGAGGGAGGATGACTTTGGTGTTGGAACCTGGGCGACTGATGACTGCGATCGTGTGTCTTCTGTGTTGGCCAGACCCTTTCTCACTTGAAAATGTCTGTTTATATAGTGCTGTAACACATTAAGAAAAAAAGATACGGTATGTATAGTTAACCCTTTTTTGGTACACTAAATAAATAAAATAAGCATTACATGGTATAAACACCAGAGTAATTTTTAGAATTCATTCATAACAAAGTATAAAGAATAAATGACATCCAAACAAGAAAAATAGGGGATAGGTTCATAATATATCACGTGCATATTTGGACAAGCCTTGGGTTGCATAGACCTGCCCAATAACCAGAAGGTTGCAACTTCGCTGCCACTTTTCTATCCTGCTCCTGCTGTCTGTGACAATGTCCTGCACCGTGTTCTTTCATAATCATGCATATGCCCACTTAGAGCCAGCACACACACATTCTGAAGTCCTTCCTAGAGAAACCTCACGTAATGCCTCTAAGGTTGGTTTGTTCATCAAGGATGAACCATGGCACTAGGCTCCTTCAGGGACTGTGGGAAGCAAGAGGAGTTTGGAAGATAGACTAAACGTAGAGCATGGTGGCCAGAGGAAGCCATGTGTAGCAGGACTGGAAAAGTGAGGCAGGAGATTCTGTAAGGATTGAGAAAAATGCAGTGACCTCTAAGATTAGGAAGACTCAATTCAAGATGTTAAAGGAAAAATGGACCTTTTAAAGGTATACTCAGAGCAAGAATGGCACACTCCTTAGGAAGATGATATTATGTTAACTGAAGAGAAAAAAGGAAAAAGACAAGAAATATCTCTCCCTTGTTTGCTGCTGTTTTTTTTTCACCAAGGAGATACTTTTTAAACTGGAAAGGGTAACAAAAACATCTTAAGAGAATGAATCCTGGAAGAGGAAAGAAGACTAGAAAAATAGGCCTCATAATCAGCCTAGGTAACCAGGTAACTTCCAGCCCAGTGTGCTGAAAGAGCTTAACGGTGGTAGTTTTAGAGTGTTCGGTCTCTGGGAATCCACCAACAGTGAGAAAAGCACTGGAGACAAATGATATTGTCATTTAAAAAATGAGTATGAAGATTTACAAAAAATGGGTATGAAGATTTACAAACCAGTACACCTGACTTTAAACCTTAGTATATTGGAGTTTATGAAACAAATGGTTTGTGCATTTAGAAAACATTGAGTGCTAAGTGTAGGAAGGGATTTGCAAAGAAAAACTATTTCAAGTTAACTTAATTTCCCTTTTGCTTACTCTGGGGTGAACAAGCTACAGGCCATAAGCCAAATCTGGTCTGCAGCTTGTCTTAGTAAATACAGTTTTATGGCAACCTGGCCAGTGCCCATTCATTTACAATGTCTACGGCTGCTCTCACACTGCAGTGGTAGTGTTGAGTAGTTGCAGAAGAGTCCATGTGGCTCACAGAGGCAAAAGCTTTTACTATGTGGCCCTTCACAGAAAGCTTGCTGTCCTCTGAGTTAGAAAATACCACTGTTATAATGCATCTTAACTTCTGCAAGACACATATCAAAGTTTCTCATGTGGATACACTAGAGAGATGTGAGTAGGAATCAGTCCAGGTAAGCTCTCTGTGGAATTCAGCCTCGGGAGACTTGTCACAGGACACCCCTTGGCTGAATGCTGGATCAATGATGAACACACAGGCAAAGGTGGCAGCTTGCTGGTTTTATAGAAATATAATGTAGTAAATGTGGAAGATGAATCAAGACCCAAAATGACCCAATCAAGCTAGAACATGGGGCTGAAACCAAAATGATAAAAAGATGAAAATAAAAGTTGTGTTTATGTAAAAAAAAATCAAGTGCATATATTGAACAATAGAAACCTGGCTTGGCAGTTTACGTGAAAAAGATAGGAGAGTTTAACTGATCCAGAGCTACTACTATGATGCATTGGTAAGAAAGCCACCAAAGGATGTCAGCAGACTAGGAGCTCCAGGCCCTTGTTTCCCCATGGAAACATTAAATAAACAACTAGCTAAAATAACTTTATAGGAGCTCTAGAAATCAGCCAAAGATCTAAAGCAACCAAGTGAATGCCCAATCAAGAAAAAAGCCACATTAAAAAGAGCAGGAAATTTCTAGGTGCTTTTAGTCACCTTTGCCCCAACCCCAACTTGGCAGGTTAAGGAACAGTCCCCCAGTTTTCTTCTGTGCCCCACCTGCGTGGACGCTGCCTGATTGGTCTCTGTACCACCTAACTCAGAGCTCACATGGCCCAAAGTGGTGCAGCTGAGACCTCACACTGGGGGAGGCCACAGGACCACAGGAAGTGCTTGCCCAGGAAAGGAATGAAAGACCCTAAGCCGTCACACTGGGCTGACCCTGGGCTTGAAGCTGCTAAGTAGTCAGGATCTTCCCTGCACGGGCCCAGTCTCTAGACTGGGGAGAGGTAGCTGTTTTTTCAAATTCAGTTTTCAACAGAGCATCACAAGACATAAAGAAATAGGAAAACATGGCCTATTCTAAGGAAAAAAATAAATCTCCAGAAACCAGCCCTACAGACAACTACCATAATCTCCTGCTCTGTGTATAAAAATTTCTGATCATAATACTTAATGGGCATCTAGCACTTTATTTCTTATTTATACCATACTCCATCTTGCTGGTCCTATGTTATTATATTATATATTGCATAATCATGTGCATGGAATATGGGATATTACCATAGTATTATAGAACAGATATTATTATTCTCAAGGCTCAGGCATTAACTGATTTGCCCAGCACCATGCGTCCACACAATAGTAGAAATGGAACCAGAACTCAGGTCTTCTGATTCCTAACTTGGTCTTCTTTCCACTGTACCACCCCACAGGTCACAGCCCCATTCTGCTCTGGCCAGACTATGTTTGGAATGCAGTTTTGACTCTTAAGTATTCCAGGTAAGGAAGGATACAGGCAGAGGAGAGAAAATGTGCTAAGGATCTGAGAACACAATCCTCTGGGTAGTGGTGAGTCTTGGTGACATGTTTTGTCCAGGGTTCCTGGGTCCCCTCCGGCCCTGGAGTGGCAGGTTACAGGCTTTAAGGGGTTCCTAGAACACTGCCCACATCCTGTAAGATGACATAAAGTATCTACTTGAGAATTTGGGATCATTTGCTGGAATTTTGGTCTTAGGACTCTAACCCTCATTGTGTCCTCCCACATGAGTGAAATCCTTGAAAAATACCTCATCTCAGCCAGCTATCGTGAATACAACTGCTGCTGAAGATGGAGCCCACCTTTGAACTGGTTAGAAGACGCATCTTTAGGAAGCCTTCCTTCTGGAGATGGCATCCACTGTGTCCTCCTGTCCCCAGCAACCTAACAAGTCATATTCTCTTTCTGGTTCACCGGGTCACCTGAACAAGCAGCGGATCCTCATGTCCTCTCCTGAGCTCAGGCAGACCCCCCAACCCACGCCACCTCTCAGCCTACAAATGGTGGCTCCCTCCTAGCTTCCAGGTGCTAGAGAATCTCCCCAATCTACCCAGTCCTCTATCAGTTGTTCACAGAGCCCCACCTTCTATCCTGACACTGGGTTCCCTTCTCCCTTTCCCATTTTTACTCCTAGCTCTTCAATCTCCCCATGCTGCTCAAGGTGTTTAGTCACTCTCACTTGTGAACATTGACGTGAAGCCTGGGGACAAAACTCTGAAGACTAGTCTGCCTGTACCAGGAGACATCCATTCACACGTGTGTTGGGGAGCAAGGAGCAAAAATGGGGGTCCTGGGCCAGATCCTTCCAACCTAAAACCACCAGGATTCTGCCAGACCCCCAGTGCAGGAGAATGGCCAGCCCTGAAACCTTTCCTGCTTCTCATCACCTTCACTGACTGGAGCTCAAGTGGTCCAAGGCCTCCTCCAGACACATGTGCGCTGGCCCGGAAGTCCCTTGCGGCTAGTGCAGCTAGGTGGACTGGGCAGCAGTCCACTCCAAGTAGCTCAGGGACCTTGGGCACATTCCCCACCTTTCTGAACTTTGCTTCTCATCTACAGCAATGGGAGACAAATAACCCACCCTACTTCAGAGGAGAGATGCTGACTTAAAAGACTCAGTAAACTTTAAAAACCAGGACCAGTCATAAAAAGAGTGGGAAAGAGATATATTTAAATAATAACATTAATACTTACATGAGAACCATAGGTAAAACACCTCCTACCTTTTAGGGCCTGATCCTCCTCACTTCTTCCTGATCCTGGGTGTGAATAAATGCTGCCCTCTGGAGGCTGAGAAGACAATTCTTTTGCCCATGGACAAGACTGAAATAATTCAGAATGTTTCATAGTAACATGGGAATCCTTGCCACTGAAAAATGAAAAACGGATGAAATCTTTGAGATGAGAAAATACTAATGGCTATACGATCTATGCCTGTGACTTCACTGGGTTGCCTTTCTCAAGTCACGTCAGTCGCTCGTGAACATGTCTTTGCTGAGCTAGTTTTCAATGGTATCTACAGCAAAGTCATAGAGCAGCTGATATGTTAAGTACGATACATATCAGCATAAACTTCTCATCCAATAGCTATAACACAACTGAATACCTATAAGAGCAAGGCATTGTGATAAAAGCAAGATGAGTAAGGCTCAGATTCCGATCCCTAGGATTTAAGAATCAAGTGCAATTTGTATATGGCACTTCCTGTTCTTTAGAGGACAGAGAAAATGAAAGTGAGTTGGAGTCCTGACCCAGGCCACACATGGGCATACCTAATGCTGGTTTTTTGGGACTGTGATTTTATTTCCCTTTTTAGGATAAGGTGCAATGTAATCGGGATGCCTGATGTCCCTGTGTGTGGGCAGTTCATTTCCTCCCACCCAGGTGGCCCTCCTGTGGGATTACCTGCTTCCTGAATTCGTCCCAGAGGAGGCAGCCCCACAGGGGAAACTCATCCTGCAGAGAGCTGGGAATAGCTGAGATTTATTACTTTGTTCTAAGCAAGATTAAATGTTATTTCTTGTATTTATTTTATTGTTTATTTTGTCTTCACTGAACTGTTTGCATCTTTTCCTTATTTGTCTTTTGAGGATCTTAGTGTTTTCCATATCAATTTGTAAGGACCCTTTACATACACTGAATGATCATTTTTCTTATATTTTATATAGCTTGTTTCTCTTTTAAGTTTGTTTTGGACTTAGAAGAACTAAAAAATGTCTGTATAATCAAAATATATTCATCTTTTCTCCTGTGAGTTTTCTTATTTCTCCAAAAATATTTCATTCACATTTTAGTCAACCTACTATATATGTAAGATAAAATTAAGTCATATTATTCAAAAGGAATAACAAAAAGCAACAATCTAAGCTCTACCTCTTCCAACCCATTTCACTCTCCTGAGAGCCAACCCTTTTGACCCATGTCTGATTTTTTAGACACTCTGACAAAAGTCTTCTTTCTAAATAATACATTACTGACTTTTACTGACATCAGTTTTAAACATATCTTTGGTAGACATGGATATCTGCTATGATCAGAAAGGATTTAGCTGACTTAAGAACATTCCCCGTTTTTTCTCCCCACAAACAGTTCTATCAGTATTTTCAGTTCCTCCATCTGTCAGATGTTTATCTTCACATATCATCTTTAAAACCTCCATTTCTTGTTCCATCAAGAATAGAGGATGGACATTGACTTTCTACCTCCACCTCCTAAACTTTGTTGTTACAGTTCTACTTTTCACTGTCAATATTGATTATATTAAGCTTTATATTCATAACTTTGTCTCTTCATGATTTAGCCAAAGATGGATTTTAAATGTTGAAAATTAATAGATACTTGTTCACTGCAGGCTGGCTGTGATTGTGCTTTATTCTCTGTAGTTCCAGTGTAATGACAATTATCTTAGCAAAGAAGTACATTTCCAGGATCAAATGTCAAGTTCAAGTTCACCTCCACTGCTTCACATCCCACATTTATCTTCAGTTCATATCTGGCAGTAGCAAAGGCCAGTGCAAAGTGGGTCTATTCAAGATAAAGCCTGTCACTTAATGAGGATATCTCTGTCTACCAGGATGATATTATGACTGTAGCAGAGATAGAAAGGGTAGAGGCAAGTCTTAATGAGGCGAACCCAGGAGTTCAGGGCTCTGTTGTTACAAACACAGTCCAATTAGCTATCTGGGCCTGTCCTTGACCCAGGAGGATATTGGTAGGTGGTGTAGGCATACACGAGGGAGTGCTTATGTGTGTTACATCTGAATGGCAAGCAAAGGCTGCAGTACTTGACTCTTAACTCATGGCTGGAACTCAGAACCATCTCTCCTGGAAAGCTCCCACACCGCAGAACCTGGGCGCCTGCCTCCCACTGGACCTGAGCTTCCTGTCAACCACAGCTAGGGCTGGATGGCAGCAACATTCCTAGGCGAGGATGGCCAGGATGGGACAATCTCCCTGAACCTAGGGGTTCTGCTCAGAAGTTCTGACTACTTGTTATCAACTGGTGGAGAAGCTGAATGGCTTGCTTGAAGGGGAGGATCTCGCTTACCAGCTTGTGCTGAGTTCCTGAGTCTGTCTGCTTGGTGCTAGACAGCAGCTCTTGGAACTCCTCAGTGAATGCTGGTCCCCTTTCTGGCAGAGCACCCTCGCTTCTAGAAGGCCCTGTTCCCCAATCTCTTACTCCTACCTAAAGTAATTGAGTTTATCCAAGAAGCACTTCCTACAGAGTCATTAGCTGAGATCAACACTGCCAATATCTGGATTAACCAGTGACGGAGCAACTCTTTCCTCTAGCTCTTGCAGTGGGAAGTGCCATTATTAGCCAATGGTTGGGATGTTCTCTAGAAGTATAACTAGACTGAGTCTTTCCCCCCTAATTACAGCCTTAGATGCATTTGCATTTTATGGGCCACATCTCTGATTCCAAACTATAGAAGCATAAAGGTACTCTTTCTTCTTTTAATGACAAACATAAAACCCATAGACTTTATGGCCAAATCTCTAAACTAATATAAATCTAGTATATTGAAGGGAACACAAAAATAAAATGGAAGAAAAATTTCACTGGGTTTTTAAATACATATTGTATTAGTTTGCTAGGGCTGCTGTAACAAAGTATTGTGGACTGAATGGCTGAAAGTTACTGTCTTACAGTCCTGGGGTCTGAAGATCGAGATGAAGGTGTTGGTGGGGCTGTTTCCTTCTGACGGCTGTACAGAAGAATCTGTTCTTCCTCTTCTCTAGCTCTGGTGGCTGGCTGGCCATCTTTGGGATTCCTGGGCTTCTGCATAACACCAAGCTCTCTCCCTATGTGTGTGTCTGTGTCCAAACTTCCCTTTTTTGTTTATATGGACACTAATCATATTGGTTTAGGGGTCTGCCTTACTCCAGTGTCACCTCATCTTAAATAATTACATCTGCAATAACTCTGTTTCCAAATAAGGTCACATTCTGGGATCACACTAGAGGTTAGAATACCAATACATGCATGAATTTGAACAATTCAACCCATAACACTTTGGTCTCTTACTTTTGAAAATGAGTATACCTTCATACCTTCATTTAAAACACATACTAAAAGAGGGATCACAGAATAAGTTCTACCTTTCAACAATTTCTTTTCCTTTGTATCTATGAAAGTATTACATGAAAATGCTTTGCAAGTCAGATGTACAAATGTGGTAGAATTGATATTCACGTGTTACTACATGTGAATGGTCAGACTTGAGTGAGAGTGCCCAATGTAGCCTATTAGGTATTGTTTTTTTTCTCTCTCTCTGTTACAGACTGAATGTCTGTGCAACCCCCGCTCCTATTCATATGTTGAAATCCTAACTCCCAATGTAATGTTATTAGGAGCTGGTACCTTGGGGAGGTCACGAGGCCTTGAGGTGGGGCCCCATGAGTGGGAATAGTGCCCTTATAAGAAGAGACACAAGAGAGCTTGCTCTCTCTCTCTCTGCTCTCCACCCCAGGAGGACCCAGCAAGAAGGCAGCCATCTACAAACTGGAAGAGCACCCACACCAAAATATCACTGGGCTGGCACCCTGATCTCAGACTTCTCAGGCCCCAGAACCATGAGAAATAACTGTCTGCTGTTTAAGCTTCCCAGTCTACAGTGATTCGTTACAGCAGCCTGAGCTGACGACGACATACTCTCTCACAGTATTCTCATCAACCTGCTGAGCTAAAAGTCCAGCACTTGAATAAATCCTCAGAGATTTTAAGCTTCAGGATTGTTAAAGAAAGCTAATTAACTAATTATAATACCAGAGTCTCTAGATCTACTGAAATGTAGAGACTTGGGAGAACTATTTAGAAGGGAAAGATATTTTTCATCATCAAATTTATGAAAGGAAATCCAAAGTATTACAATAAAATTCAGAAATGAAGGAAAGCATTATTCATTTTTTAAGCTGTCATTCTCATTATGACGTATCTCCTCATAAAATATCCCTTTGCTCTATCAGACTTTTAAAACAATTTTTTAAAGTTATATTAAAACCTCAAAAATTGTGTTCATTGTTGAATATATGAGGGAAGAACAAAGAAAATAAAAATTGGCCATAGTCCCATTGCTAGAAGATAATACTGATAATATTTTGGTGTATTTAATTTCTGTACATACACATGAACATTTTTGAACCCATCTTACATTGAATATGCATTTGTATCTGACTTTCAACACTTAACCATTATAGGCACTGATTTGTATTTAATGCTCTATAATTTATCTAAAAAATTTTTAAACATATAGAGTGATATAGTAAACTTAATTACATCTAAAGGGCCAGTTTTTCCTATTTATTGAATATATCATCAAATTCTCATGGATTCTTAATAGATTTTTTTAGGATATAAAAACAAAATATATAACCTGTGCAGACAATTTAGAAGCTACAGAAAAAGAAAAAAGAAGATAAAAATAATTGATAATTCTAGAGAAATATGCACTGTTACTATTATAATGTACTTCCTTCCAGTCACATTTCTTATCTGTTATGTTGCCATGTACTCAGGTACTCCAGACAGACTGCCAAACCCATGGACTCCTTCTGAAGAGTTCTTTACTTGGTTCTGTCACTGGTCTGGCCACAGATGACTGGATAAAGGAAGAATACCTGATATAGGGGTGACCAATCTATAGACTCGCCTGCTACTTAGATCTCTATCCCTGAGTGGCACCCCTAGTAGATATTAATTGACTCAACCAGCCAGATCTTTGCTTGGGAAGTTTGGACCCAAGACTTACGAGAGATAGTCAATTGTAGTGGCAGGCACAGCTGATGCAGAAACAGAATGTAGTAGAATGTCCATAAAAGTCCAGCACTAAAATTAGGGGCACATAGTCTGCTGTGGCCTATATGGGGTCCTCAACTTAACATGTATAGAGCTTTTGAAACACACTCGGACAATTGAAGCACAGGGACCCTAAAATGGGTATATATTTTTTACACATTGAACATCAACTGGTGGGCATTTTGAAACAGCATTGTACTAATCAAAGATGTTGACTGCAAATTACAGACACCAAATATGGCTAACTTGAATATTAAAAAGAGAGTTATTGAAAAGCTATTGGGTAGTTTATAGACTTAATGGATAACTAGAGAATCAGGCTTGAAAACCAGGCAAGAGCCAAGGTAGCTTGGTGCCAAGAATACAGCCAAGTCTCGATATAGGGAGAGACTAGTAGGTCATCCCGTGGTGGCTTCTTGATTCTTCCACCATTGGTGACTTGTGGAACCTCTAACTGCCCCTTTGCCTTTGTGTCACTCCCTGAAGATTCAAAATCCCAGAGAGAAGCTTTTGACTGTGTGAACCTAGGTCATGCCTATGCCCCTCCTGGAGGGCCAGGACCTACTCCCTTTGAATTCCACCGTGGGAGGGGAGTGCTGCTTCCCAGGTTCAGGATGTCTCAGAAGCCTGGGGATGAGTGCTATGATCTTAACTAGTCAGCAGTATTTTGATTCCATCAAACCTCAACTCACCTCTTTTCAGGATATGGTCCAAAGAGAGTTTTAAAATAATCTTCACAAAGCTCAGAATTTTTCTGCAGTTCTAAAGCTGTAAAAAAATGTATATCATTGATGATGGGTACTGGTACTGGACCCCTGAAATTGAAAAAAAAAATCCAAGGAGTTTTGTAATGATACTAGGCAAGCACACACATAATACTTAAATACTGACTATTATATCCACATAGATACAAATACCAATAAAATCTACCTGGGAAAATATATTGTTATCCACTTATAAACATTCACTTCAGATCTTGTCTTAGACACTCGCTTTATTACATTCTAATTAGTAGATTATGCAAATTTGTACTACTGTGACTATTCCTTATCCCTTAAGCCATTAATATAGGCAAATTATCTTCCTACTGATTAGTATGTATTTTATTATAAACCCTAGTCCACTTGTTATTGAGTTCCAGCAATATATCAACTGCTATAAAAATTGCAATGGATTTATATTTTCCAATTTTGTATATAATCTAATGTTTTGAAATTATTCCAGAATAAAATATTTCTAAAAATCCTAATTTTGTACTCACACCTGAACTCTACTATAAAATAGTCTTTATTTTTTATTTTTGTTTATCTATACTAGCCTGTTTCCCCAGAGTGACTTGAAAGAATCATTAACCATTTTTGGTGACTATATCCTACTGGTATTTATCCCAAACTTGCTAAATGGAGTGTGGTGTGCAAAGTAGCCCAATTGCATATAAATGCATGCAAATTCAAAGCATCTTATCTGCCCTATTATGCCTTATTTGGAGCTCATATTTAAAATTGTTTAGTGTCTCTGTTCATAGGGTTTTAATAGGCATGGACACTCTGTTGGTCCTAGGTTACACAGGTCCCAGCTTCAGCTGCTCTGGGGGACACTGCTTATCTCCTGGCCACCAACCTCCCAGCCCCTCATAGAACTTCATATATACCATACAGCCTGTTTTTTGAATCAGACTATCCACAGATAGCCTGCCAATATGGAGAAAATCAGTCACACCTTTTTTTGATGTATCACAAACAGACACAACTTAACCTTCATCAATATTGGTTAAAGATTTTCAACAGACAGCTTAAAATCATAGATAATTAAGAAGTGAAATTGAAAAAATTTTTAAATGGCTTTTTTTAATCCTGCTTTCATGAATCATTACACTCGAAAAAGCTTTTTAAAATGCTCTATTAAGGTCCTGTCAATGCTCTCAGTAACTTTCTGAAAAGAGGGACTTCACTTTATTACTCAAATTTTCTAAAAGGGCACACATAAAAGAGAATTCAGAATATTTAAGCATGTAACATTAATGAGAAAACAAAGCAAACATTTCATAACCATCCTGTAACCTGCTTATTCATTTTAACTCTTAAAATTGAAATGTGCCTCTTCGTATGTCATAATTAATGGTACAGTAATTAATTCTAACCACTAACTCATGAAGCCTTTACTATGTAACAGGAACTAAATGAAACATTTCATATTAAATATTAAGAATTCATGTATTCAAGAAGATACTTAGATTCAAAATATCATTCTTTGCCATCATCAAAGACTACAAAAAATCATCAGCTTCTGGCAGCTGTGAGCATATCGTGCCTTTTAAAAATATATATAAATGAGAGGAAACACAACTTGTAGAACTAAGCTTACTACTGAATTACTGCCTCCATATTAGTCCAGAGGTCCTTGTTTGTGTTGATGACTCAGGATTCGTTTGGCCTAATTGGGTACTAGAAAATAAATCAAAGATGCCCGGGTACAAATATATGTGATAAATCACTACCTTTGAAATAGCAGTGTGTGATGAGGAGGAACCTTTCCCATTAGGATCTCCCGGGATGCCTTATACTGTCTTTCAATGGAATCTCTTTCCTAGGCAAGAAATATGATCAGGAAATTATACTGATGTTAAAAATATGTCAGATGGTTACAATAACTATAATCATTCTCTTCTTACCAGATATTACCAAATACATGGAAAGAAAAAGGAAAAAAAATGTAGGCCTAAAAAACAACTGGTATCTGCTCAGTGGAAAAAAACCTTATGAAATCAAAATATTTTCATGAAGACTGCAATTTAATATATCATTTGACATCTAAATAATAATGTGGCAATTTTTATTAACACTGTATGTTTATACGTTATCTTTGTAATGAGATTATCTCTCAAGGATACAGATTATTATTGTCTTTTTAGTCTTCCTAGGTCTTAGCACACATAATAACTCACTGGCTATATCCTGCAATGGTTAATTATGACCTTGAAATAGGACAAATGGGAAGCTTTTCTCCCATATTTCATCAATATCACTGTCACCATCACTAAATACTTAGTGAACATTTGATGAGGATACAAAAATATAAAAGACACAGTCTCTGCATTCAAAAAGTTTATAACTTCAAAAAGTTAAAATAGGATTTAAAAAGAGGAAAAAACCAACAAGATAGCACTGCCATTTTATAAATAGTATAACATGTGTACACATAGATTATCTGTGGGAACATGACCAGCAACTGTCCATGTACTGAATTTCCTCACTTCAAGCAAGCCTAATATATGACATTCTTAATAGAAAAGATAAATTAGCAATGCTTATTTGTTTTACCTGAAGACTCATTATAAAAAATATAAAGGGCTATATAACATCTATTTAAACAGCAAATGCATTTAAAATACACTAATCTTTGCTTGCTGTAGCTTAATAAACCTGTTTTGATTTTAATGTCATTACCAGGCTCATCTACAAGTTGATATTCACTTAAAATCGCATAGGAAATAACAACAAACAAGCACACCAGTGGAAGGATACATACAAAAGCTGTGACGTAAGCTCAGAGCTCCAGGTGGACTACCTGTTTTAACATGGGGACCAGCATAGTTTCAAGTGGTTACATGTCTTTGGGAGAATTTTCTAAGAATCGATATTTAAGGATTAAGTTAATGTGAACCTAAAAACATTTCTCTATTAAAAAACTTATCTGCAGGAGTGGCTACACCCTGCAGTGATGCCAGCATGGGCACAATGAGCATCTCTGGGAAGCAAGCCACACTCCAGAGACCAGAAGTCCCTTTGGTCACTCCTGGATCCTCTGTGCACAGCACACACACCTTAGCAAGAAGCAGGTGCTCAATACATATCTTCAGTGTACAACAGTATAAATTTGGGGGGATAAAATGAAGAGTGAATAATGTTTACCATTCCTGGTAATTTGAAATAGAAGTTTCTGTCAATGGTTACTAGCTTGAGAATTCTGGGTCAAGCTTTTGAGATCTTCTCTTAGACACCATGACACATGAGAGCTCACATGTGGATTCACTGAACACAAGCTCTCAAGTGGATATTGATTGTCAAGACCATTTTACTGTTTCCCTGACTGATAGCTTGTGGTTCTGTATAAGCAGATGAGGAGAAAGTATATGTTGGGTGAGAGGGAGGGGGTCTGTAATGGAAAAAGAAGGGAAGAAAGGAACAAACTCTATTTAAATTTCACCATTTCAAAACTGTGTTTTATATGGCCAATTAATATATAATGTAGAGCCAAGGACATACAATGGGGAAATTACAGCCTCTTCAACAACTGGTGTTGGCAAAACTGGACAGCTACATGCAAGAGAATGAAATTGGATTACTGTCTAACTCCATACACAAAAGTAAACTCGAAATGGATCAAAGACCTGACTGTAAGTCATGAAATCATAAAACTCTTAGAAGAAAACATAGGCAAAAATCTCTCGAATATAAACATGAGCAACTTTTTCCTGAACACATCTCCTAGGGCAAAGGAAACAAGAGCAAAAATGAATAAATGGGACATCAAACTAAAAGCTTCTGTACAGCAAAGGACGCCATCAGCAGAACAAAAAGGCATCCTACAGTATGGGAGAATATATTTATAAATGACATATCCATTAAGGGGTTAACATCCAAAATATATAAAGAGCTCACATGCCTCAACACCCCAAAACATATAACCTGATTAAAAAATGGGTAGAGGATCTGAATAGACACTTCTCCAAAGAAGATATTCAAATGTCCAAGAGGCACATGAAAAGATGCTCCACATCACTAATCATCAGGGAAATGCAAATTAAAACCACAATGAGATATCACTTCACACCAGTTAGGATGGCCAACAACCAACAGACAAGAAACAACAAATGCTAGCGAGGATGTGGAGAAAGGGGAACCTGTCGTAGGAATGTAAATTAGTTTAACCATTGTGGAAAGCTATATGGAGTTTCCTCAAAAAACTAAAAATAGAAATAACATTTGATGCAGGAATTCCACTCCTAGGAATTTACCCTAGGAAAACAAGATCCCACACAAAGAAGACAAGTAGTGATTCTATAACATCTTACTACGTTGATGGACAGTGACTACAATGGGGTATGTGGTGGGGACTTGATAATAGGGGGAGTCTAGTAACCATAATGTTGCTCATGTAATTGTATATTAATAATAGCAAAATAAAATAAAGAAAGAAAGAAAACAAGATCCCAGATTCAAAATGACATACACACCCTTATGTTTATTGCAGCACTATTTACAGAAGCCAAGACATGGAAGCAACCTAAGTGTCCATCAGTAGATGAATGAACAAAGAAGAAGTGGTACATATACACAATGGAATATTATTCAGTCAAAAGACGAAAACAAATCCTACCATTTGCAATAACATGGATGCAGCTAGAGGGTATTATGCTCAGTGAAATAAGTCAGGAGGAGAAAGACAAGTACTAAATGATTCCCCTCATTTGTGGAGTAGAACAATGAAGCAATACTGAAGGACCAAAACAGCAGCAGACTCACAGACTCCAAGAAGGGACTAGTGGTTATCAAAGGGAAGAGGTTGGGGGGGATGTGGGGGAGAGAGGGAGAAGGGAATTAAGGGGCATTATAATTAGCACACACAATATAGATAGGTCACAGGGAAGGTAGCACAGCACGGAGAAGACAACTGATGACTCTATAGCATCTTACTACACTAATGGACAGTGATTGCAATGGGGTGTGTGGGGGGGACTTGATAATATGGTTGAATGTTGAAACTACAATGTTGCTTATGTGAAACCTTCATAAGATTGTGTATCAATAATATGAAACTAAAAAAGAAATAATCAAGGGGTCAATAAATGTGAAAAAAAAACGTATGTTTAAGTAAACTCACAGACACACCTAAATAGTTTCACATTACTATAAAATTACTATATATTGGCCAAATCTACTATCCTACTGTCATGTTAATTTGCTAGTATTTTTTTTCTCAAATTATACTAGTATGCACATTTTCTATGGTGACTCAAATTTATACCACCCTTATCTTTTTCGTACATTGATAGTTGGTTCAACTTATATCATGATTGGGAAGGAAACAGTGGTAATGGAAGCATAGTGCTTGGATATTCTAGAATTTCCACATAAAAGTAGAGCACACAAACAAATGAGGCCCAAAGTCAGTAGAAGGAAGGACATAATAAAGATTAAAGCAGAAATAAATAAAATTGAGAAGAATAAAACAATAGAAAGAATCAATAAAGCAGGAGCTGGTTCTTTGAGAAAATAAACAAAATAGATAAACCCCTAGCCAGACTTATCAAAAAAACAAGAGTCTACACACATAAACAGAATCAGAAATGAGAAAGGAAAAATCACTATGGACATCACAGAAATACAAAGAATTATGAGAGAATACTTTGAAAAATTATATGGTAACAAACTGGATAACCTAGAAGAAATGGACAACTTTCTAGAAAAATACAACCTCCCAAGGCTGACCGAGGAAGAAACAGAAAATCTGAATAGACCAATTACCAGCAAAGAAATTGAACTGATAATCAAAAAACTACCTAAGAACAAAACTCCTGGACCAGATGGTTTCACTGCTGAATTTTATCAAACATTTAGTGAAGACCTAATACCCATCCTCATTAAAGTTTTCCAAAAAGTAGAAGAGGAGGGAATACTCCCAAACTCATTCTACGAGGCCAACATCACTCTAATACCAAAACCAGGCAAAGACACCACAAAAAAAGAAAATTACAGACCAATATCCCTGATGAACACAGATGTAAAAATACTCAATAAAATATTAGCACACTAAATTCAAAAATGCATCAAAAAGATCATCCATCATGATCAGGTAGGATTTATTCCAGGGATGGAAGGATGATAAAACATTAAAAAAATCCATCAACATCATCCACTACATCAACAAAAAATATGGACAAAAACCACATGATGATATCCATAGATGCTGAAAAAGCATTTGACAAAATTCAACATCCATTCATGATAAAAACTCTCAACAAAATGGGTATAGAGGGCAAGTACCTCAAAATAATAAAAGCCATATATGACAAACCCACAGCCAACATTATACTTAACAGCGAGAAGCTGAAAGATTTTCCTTTAAGATGGGAACATGACAAGGATGCCCACTCTCCCCACTTTTATTTACATAGTTCTGGAGGTCCTAGCCATGGCAATTAGACAACACAAAGAAAGAAAAGGCATCCAGATTGGCAAGGAAAAACTCACACTGTCCCTGTTTGCAAATGACATGATATTGTACATAAAAACCCTAAAGAATCCACTCCAAAACTATTAGATCTAATATCTGAATTAAGCAAAGTTGCAGGATACAAAATTAATACACAGAAATCTGTTGCATTCCTATACACTAATGATGAAATAGCAGCAAGAGAAATCAGGAAAACAATTCCATTCACAATCACATCCAAACGAATAAAATACCTAGGAATAAACCTAACCAAGGAAGTGAAAGACCTATACCCTGAAAACTACAAGACACTCTTAAGAGAAATTAAAGAGGACACTAATAAATGGAAGTTCATTCCATGTTCTTGGCTAGGAAGAATTAATATTGTCAAAAGGCCATCCTGCCTAAAGAAATCTAGAGATTCAATGCTATCCCTATCAAAATACCAACAGCGTTCTTCAATGAACTAGAGCAAATAGTTCTAAAATTCATATGGAACCAAAAAAGACCCGGAATAGCCAAAGCAATCCTGAGAAGGAAGAATAAAGCAGGGGGAATTATGCTCCCTGACTTCAAGCTCTATTACAAAGCTACAGTAATCAAGACAATTTGGTACTGGCACAAGAACCGACCCATAGACCAGTGGAACAGACTTGAGAGCCCAGATATAAACCCAAGCATATATGGTCAATTAATATACAATAAAGGAGCCATGGATATACAGTGGGGAAATGACAGCCTCTTCAACAGCTGGTATTGGCAAAACTGGACAGCTACGTGTAAGAGAATGAAACTGGATTATTGTCTAACCCCATACACAAAAGTAAAACTCAAAATGGGTCAAAGACCTGAATGTAAGTCATGAAACCATAAAACTCTTAGAAAAAAACATAGGCAAAAGTCTCTTGGACATAAACATGAGCAACTTCTACATGAACATATCTCCCCAGGCAAGGGAAACAAAAGCAAAAATGAACAAGTGGGACTATAGCAAACTGAAAAGCTTCTGTACAGCAAAGGGCACCATCAGTAGAACAAAAAGACATCCTACAGTATGGGAGAATATATTTATAAATGACATGTCTGATAAGCAGTTGACATCCAAAATTTATAAAGAACTCATGCTCCTCAACAAACAAAAAGCAAATAACCCAATTAAACAATGGGCAGAAGAGCTGAATGGACACTTCTCCAAAGAAGAAATGCTGATGGCCAACAGGCACATGAAAAGATGCTCCACATCACTAATCATCAGAAAAATGCAAATTAAAATCACAATGAGATACTACCTCACACCAGTTAGGATGGCCACCATCCAAAAGACAAACAACAACAAATGTTGGTGAGGATGTGGAGAAAGGGGAACCCTCCTACACTGCTGGTGGGAATGTAAATTAGTACAACCATTGTGGAAAGCCGTATGGAGGTTCCTCAAAAAACTCAAAATAGAAATACCATTTGACCCAGGAACTCCACTCCTAGGAATTTACCCTAAGAATGCAGCCACCCAGTTTTAAAAAGACAGATGCACCCCTATGTTTATTGCAGCACTATTTACAATAGCCAAGAAATGGAAGCAACCTAAGTGTCCATCAGTAGATGACTGGATAAAGACGAGGTGGTACATATACACAATGGAATATTACTCAGCCATAAGATGAAAACAAATCCTACCATTTGCAACAATATGGATGGAGCTAGAGGGTATTATGCTCAATGAAATAAGCCAGGCAGAGAAAGACAAGTATCAATTGATTTCACTCATCTGTGGAGTATCAGAACAAATAAAAAACTGAAGGAACAAAACAGCAGCAGACTCACAGAACTCAAGAATGGACTAACAGGGGAAAGGGACTGGGAAGACGGGTGGGAAGGGAGGGATAAGAGGGAAAAAGGGGCATTACGGTTAGTACATATAGCGGGGGTGGGTGTGGAGTGGGGGGATACGGGGAAGGCAGTATAACACAGAGAAGATAAGTAGTGATTCTATAACATCCTACTACACTGATGGACAGTGACTGCCATGGGGTATGTGGTGGGGACTTGGTAATAGGGGGAGTCTAGTAACCTTAAGGTTGCTCATGTAATTGTATATTAATAATAGGAAAAAATAGAGCATGGAATACTAATGCAGACGTTTGTTGCTCAAATAGTAATTGAGTGACAAAAATTCAGAGTAAGAAAGGAATACATGCAAATATATAATCCAATTATATGAAGTTCTAGGACAGGCAAAACTAATCTATAGTGATAGAAATCAGATTAATAATTGCCCAAAGTATCAAGGGAGACTGACTGGGAAGAGGCTGTAAGGAACTTTCTAGAGTAATGAAAATATATCTTGTTTGGGTTTCTTGGTGATGAGGGTGTACACTGTTGTCAAAATTCATCAGTCTGTACACTTAAAGCCTGTGCATTTTATTGAATGAAAATTACACTTTAATGAAGTTGATTTTAAGAGGTTAAAAAAATAGAAGAAGCCAATAGGAAAATGAAAAACATATCAAAACATTTATAAGAAGATCAGGTGACACCTTATCCTCTTAAACCCCAAAATACAGGTGAGAATAACCAACACCTGCATGGTATCCAGGTCTATGTAACAGGGTGACTAAAAGACCTGAGAACAGGAAAGGCCCCAAAGAGAAGAAAGGTATGACAGTTTGGGAACCACAGGTGGAATCAGAGGTAGTTCCATTATAAAAATATCATGAATGGATTCACAGTGCATCATAAGCAGGGATGACGTATGGATGTCATAGGGACTAAAACTAGGATTAGAAAGTGATTCTCTTCCTCCCAGAGGCATTCAGTTCCTCGATCTCTGATTCTATTTCTCCTATGTTGTGGCCTGTCTTCTGCACTCAGGCTTCCCTCCCACAGTTGGAGCTCATTCTTGTGCATGCCATCCCTGACTCTCTGTGATCTCTTGGCTCTGGGTCCACATTCCTGGCCAACTCGTCTCTCTCTCTTTCATATTGTGGAAGGCAAGAGAATCCAATTGGCCTTCTGACTTAAGACTGAATTGGGACTAAGGTATATGACTGGTTTCAGTACTGCAAAGTTATAAAACATGGACTCTTTGAGTGGACTTACTTTGAAGGCTCAGCAAGAACACTCAAAATTATATCCCAACAACAAAGCAGAATTTCCCTTGAAATACATATTTCACAGCATTAATTCTTTCCTATTCTTGCTAAATAGATGAATTCAGTATTTTAACTAGGAGGCTGAGGCAAATGTACTCCCAAAATCTAGACTGAATATTGTTTTTAGAACCCATTCTATTCTTAGAGGTGTAGAAAGAGGCTAAAAGATTGTTTCTAGCTGACGCCAGTCAGAGAACAGCTCTGACAAAACCTAGTCTTAAAATACCCAACCCTCTTTTTGTCTGATGCCATGTGATGCTCAGATGCAGTTTCACCCTGTCTCTCCCTCCTTACCACTGCTGATTTTTTGGCTGAAAGTTTGGCCCATAATTTCACAAAGTAGTTTCTGTCTGTGGAATCCATGAAATCACACAGATTTGAAGTAGTAAACCTCCTAGAAGACTCTTTGCATTTCAGCAGAGGCGTCTTACCACCTGGTAGGGAAAAAAAACAAAAGGTTAAGACAAAAGGCACAATATAGGATAAAGGTACTTTCTGAACTGAAAGAACCATTGTATATCTGGACTGTCCTACACACAGAAAACTGCATCCTTAAAGTGTGTGCATGTCAACTTGAAAGTAATGTAACTAAAACTATGTCTCATAATTATTATTGATAATCATAAAGTCAGGCCATAACACCTAACAGACACATCCTGGGAATATGCTTAGTGTTCAATCAGTACAGGTTTAGAATGGAGTTAAAGGAAATATATAATAGCAAAACACTACCTTCCAGATACTTAACTGAAGAGTCAACTGTATAATTACTTTCCATTTGATATAACTCTCCTAAAAGGCTAAGAAGAAAGTAAAGTGTGCATGCGAAGAAGAAACTTAAAAAAAGATGACAAGGGCACTGTTTAATAGAATTTATTCATATACAATATGTAATATTTCCTTAAAACATTATATCAACATCATCCACCACATCAACACAAAGGACAAAAATCACATGATCATCTCAATAGATGCTGAAAAAGCATTTGACAAAATTCAACATCCATTTATGATAAAAAATCTCAACAAAATGTGTATAGAGGGCAAGTACCTCAACATAATAAAGGCCATATATGACAAACCCACAGCCAACATCACACCTAACAGTGAGAAGCTGAAAGCTTTTCCCCTAAGATTGGGAACAAGAAAAGGATGCCCACTCTCCCCACTTTTATTCAACATAGTACTGGAGTTCCTTGCCACGGCTATAAGACAACACAAAGAAATAAAAGCTATTCAGATTGGTAAGGAAGAAGTTAAACTGTCACTGTTTCCAGATGACATGATACTTTACATAAAAAACCCTAAAGAATCCACCCAAAAAGTACTAGAACTAATAACTGAATTCAGCAAAGTTGCAGGATATAAAATTAATCTACAGAAATCTGCTGCATTCCTACATACTAATGATGAACAAGCAGAAAGAGAAACCAGGAAAACAACCCCAATGACAATTGCATCAAAAAGAATAAAATACCTAGGAATAAACCTAACCGAGGAGGTGAAAGATCTATACCCTGAAAACTACAAGACACTCATGAGAGAAATTAAAGACACCAATAAATGGAAATATATCCCATGCTCATGGATAAGAAGAATTAATATTATCAAAATGGCCATCCTGCCTAAAGCAATCTAGAGATTCAATGCAATCCCTATCAAAATACCAATGGTATTCTTCAAAGAACTAGAACAAATAGTTCTAAAATTCATACGGAACCACAAAAGACCCCAAATAGCCAAAGCAATCCTGAGAAGGAAGAATAAAGCTGGGGGGATTATGCTCCCCAACTTCAAGCTCTACTAAAAGCCACAGTAATCAAGACAATTCGGTACTGGCACAAGAACAGACCCATAGACCAATGGAACAGACTCGAGAGCCCTGATATAAACCCAGCCATATATGGTCAATTAATATATGCTAAAGGAGCCATGGACATACAATGGGGAAACGACAGCCTCTTCAACAGCTGGTATTGCCAAAACTGGACAGCTATATGCAAGAGAATGAAACTGGATTATTGTCTAACCCCATACACAAAAGTAAACTCAAAATGGATCAAAGATCTGAATGTAAGTCATGAAACCATAAAACTCTTAGAAGAAAAGATAGGCAAAAATCTCTTGAATATAAACATGAGCAACTTCTTCCTGAACACATCTCCTCGGGCAAGGGAAACAAAATAAAAAATGAACAAATGGGATTACATCATGCTAAAAAGCTTCTGTACAGCAAAGAACACCATCAGCAGAACAAAAAGGCATCCTATAGTATGGGAGAATATATTTGTAAATGACATATCTGACAAGGGTTAACATCCAAAATATATAAAGAACTCACATGCCTCAACACCCTAAAAGCAAATAACCCTATTAAAAAATGGGCAGAGGATATGAAGAGACAGTTCTCCAAAGAAGAAATTCAGATGGCCAACAGGCACATGAAAAGATGCTCCACATCGCTAATTATCAGGGAAATGCAAATTAAAACCACAAAAAGATATCACCTCACACCAGTAAGGATGGCCAACATCCAAAAGACAAAGAACAACAAATGTTGGCGAGGATGTGGAGAAAGGGGAACCCTCCTAACACTGCTGGTAGGAATGTAATCTAGTTCAACCATTGTGGAAATCAATATGGAGGTTCCTCAAAAAACTCAAAATAGAAATACCATTTGACCCAGGAACTCCACTCCTAGGAATTTATCCTAAAAATGCAGCAGTCCAGTTTGAAAAAGACAGATGCACCCCTATGTTTCTGGCAGCATGATTTACAATACCCAAGACATGGAAGCAACCTAAGTGTCCATCAGTAGATGAATGGATAAAGAAGAGGTGGTACATATACACAATGGAATATTAGCCATAAGATGAAAACAAATCCCACCATTTGCAACAATATGGATGGAGCTAGAGGGTATTATGCTCAGTGAAATAAGCCAGGCGGAGAAAGACAAGTACCAAATGATTTCCCTCATTTGTGGAGTAGAACAACGAAGCAAAACTGAAGGACTAAAACAGCAGCAGACTCAGAGACTCCAAGAAGGGAGTAGCGGTTACCAAAGAGGAGGGGTAGCGGAGGCTGGGTGCGGAGGGAGGGAGGAGGGAATTAAGGGGTATTATCATTAGCACACACAATATGGATAGGTCACAGGGAAGGCAGTACAGCATGGAGAAGGAAAGTAACGACTCTATCGCATCTTACTACCCTGATGGACAGTGACTGCAATCGGGTGGGAGGGGCTTGATAATATGGGTGAATGTTGAAACCACTATGTTGCTCACATGAAACCTTCATAAGATTGTATATCAATGATACCTTCATTAAAAACAAACAAATAGAAACATTAGAATGTCCAGAGACCTAGAATATAAAGACCCTGAATTTCCTCTACTGCTCATCTATAAAGGGCCCAGGTAAATGCCTTTGTATATCTAGGAGCATCAACACTCTCAGGAGTACTGCTTGAAAAATGCTAAAATAAATGATTTCCACATGTCCTACCAGTCAAATATGGCTGACTGAACAGATGTGGAAAGCTACCCTTACCCAAAGACAAAAAAATACTGATAATACATAATCAAAATTAATTTTGTTTTTAATACATAGCAAAGCTGAAACTAAGAAAGAAACATTTCCAGGTGTTGGCACTGACATGAAGATCCCAAGCCAGAAGAGTGGAAATTGATGCCAAGAGGTCTGAGTGTATGTGGGTAAATTGCACTATTTCCAGAATCTCTCCCCTGGCTTTAGTGCCTCTGTCTATCAATAGGTAATTACAAGGGCGTGTGAGGGTTTATCTGGACCAGAGAGGTTGGGTAGAGCTCTCGTCTTCTGCTGCAGCCTGGTCAAGAGAGATGGGATGACTGCTTGTAAGAAATAAATGGGTTTCTTAACTTTACTTCTCCCTTTGACTGATTTTGGTTTTAGAGGTATATTGCCCCGGGATTTTCCTCCTGGAGTTAGTGTATCAGGGGCTGAGGTGTCTAGACTGAGAGAGGACACTCCCCGTGTGCTTGACGTACAAGATTTGGGCTCTTTGATAAGGTGAGAAGTTGGAAAGGGGTGTCTAGAAATCTCAGCCAACAGACCTAGGACTTTGCCTGGGCACAGAATCTCACCTGGATTGAGGGTGGAAATACCTGTGGGAAATCAGACCTCTAATCCTGTGCTGTGTGCTGGTATGGAATCTGAACTTGAACTTCCACCAAATTGTGTGGTAATCCTGAGCAAATAGGATAAGGTAAAAGCTGTGGCAGATGAGAAAAAGTACATAATCATGATAGGGAAGCTTAAGTGCCACATCCCAGCATCTGTCTTGGGTGGGAGAGAGACTCAGAAGATCAACAAATGGGCAAATCCAATCCCGAGGAATTCCAGCTGATAAGAGTAATCTGAACAGTAATCCATTAAATAACTATGTTTATAACAATCACAGTGATAATAGGAGACAATTGTATGTGGAAACATTCTTTGTTAAATCATGATGGGAACCCGATTCAATCCCTATTTGTTGAGCACCTGCTATGTGCCAGGCAGTGCTCTGGATATTGAGGATACAGTAGCAAATAAAAGTCTTTGATCATTGGGAATTCCTTCTAATGCTGGAGTCAGTCAACCCATCAGATAATGTCAGGTAGTGATGAGGGCAACTGAAGGAACAGGAAGCCAGATAAGGGGACAGAGTGAAAGATGGCCTGATGGTGAAAGAAGGCCTCTCTACGGTGGTCTAGACTGTGATCTAAAGTCATGAAGAAGAAAAACATTCAAGTATCTGGGGTAAAGCATATCTCACAGAGAGAGGGCCTTTGCATAAGAGCCCAGTAACATGCTTAACCTAACCGAATTATGGTAAAGAATTCGGCATGACTCAAGCAAGTAAAAAAATAAATAAATGAGATGGAAGGGAGGGACCCTGTGCTCATTATTAAAAAAAAGGAAACTTTTGTCCTCTTGATGGGACTCTAAGAACAGAGCATTGTGAAAAAGACCAGATAAAAAACTAACGAAATAGAAGCTATATTTATTGAGAGAATTTCCACAGAAATGATCTTCTATGTATATTTATACATAACTTATATGTATATATTTATATATATATGTAAAAGCTTATAAAATACAGTATTTGTGTCAGGGTTCCTTTTCCTAGCTTCCTAAGACATAAGTCATTTGTACTATGATGTAAACAAGGCAAATTCAATCTGATGATACAATGCAGCTGTAATTTCAACAATTTAATGTCTTCATGGTTTTTCAACAACCACACATTTTGGGTAAAGAGAGTGTTTAGATTACTATTAAACTACACTGTAATGCCATCACTTTAATGACTTGGACTCTTATAATAATTTCCATCAGTTCTTAATATAGTTTCTAATGTTGTAAAACATCAATGGACAAGAGATCTAGTTCTCAATTTGAAAAACCCAAGGTTATAATACCCTGCAACGAAGTTTCTTAATGTGATACCTTTCAAAGTATCTAAATTAAAGTCCAATTTGAGGCAACATGAAAAAATATAAATTATGTTACAGTCCACAAAAAGAACTCAGTTCATCAGTATACAGGCTACTGACATTTATTTAAACACAATGACACATAAATGAATTTAATAATGCATGACAGATTTTAAAGTTATTTTATGGATTAGTATCATTACCAAATGCAGGAAAATATAAATGAAATATCTGAAACAAGTGGAACTACATCTCAAGTTAATTCTAAATAGCTTAGGCCTTTTATTTAGATTTATAGCCCTTTAAAGTCCAGTGAATTAAAATAATATTTATATAAAACATTTAAAAATAAGCATAGAATCCAACCTAAATAGCAAATGCAGTAGAAGCCATGTTACCTAAGAATGAAACATGTATGAAAGATGGTACGTATTTAATATCATATCATCACACAGACTAAACCAAGGCTTTCATTACAAAAAAGAAAGGTGAAAATAAAAGATGTTGATGATCTGATATTACAGGCACATAGTTATGTCAATAACCAGTTAATAAGATTACAATTTGGGGGTCAGACTGTGAATATTTTGAAAAGCAAACATCCATTTCATAAATGATTTTTCTACATTATTAAGATTGCTTCTATAGCAAAGCAACTACATCACTCTCCTGTCCAAAAATATGAGACTGAACACCTTTAAATATACATTTTTTAACATTTAAATAAAACCTTGTAAAAAAAAATGAATCAACACCAGAGTTTGTCTCTCTCTGAAAACACTTGGGGATAGGCTTTAATTTTCAGACAAAAGTCCTCAGATAGCCAGATGGTTTTAGAATTGTTCATGTTTTTCTCACCCAAATGAGGCTTAAAAAAACATACTTAGGCAATCATGAGGTTTTTTTAAAACTAATTATAGAGTAATTTATACCTACCATGATTAAGTGCATACACATATATAAAATGTAAACACCTATAAAATCCCTATAAAAGAGTCTCAGTACTGAAATACACAGCCATACAAGGGCCAAAAACAAATTAAAGCACAATAATCTGCTATACAATTAAAATATTTATTTTTAATAGGATAGTTACATAATTTGTAGTGGAAAATTAAGGGAAAAGTTCAGTTCATTAGCAAGTGTCATTACAAAAGTGAAGGTTCCAAAAAAGCTATTTTCCCAGGACAGGATTAAATCTTTACAGTTTTGTCTCTCTCTGCTTCTAAGAAAGAAATAATAGCAACTAGAAAAATAATCATTTCACATGGTATCATAACAATTTTCCATAGCAAAATAATCTTTCGAGTAGAAAGCTACAATGTAAGTCCAAGGAAATGAAGGAATGATGCTCAGATCATGTACTGTAAAATGAATACACTTACTAAGACATTCTAACAGTGAAGTGCCCTCTTCTCCAGTGTCCAAGCAAAGGAATAATCGGCGATTTAAACAGAGAACGGATTCTACATCAGAATAAAGGAAAACCCAGGAATGTGTACTCTCACACGGAGAGAATGAGGCACAAAAGATGTTCCTTTCCATGGAGCTTCATACTTTGAAATGTCCTCAGCGGTGCTGACCGAGTGGGTTCATCATTTGGGCACTATATCCAGAATGTTCTAATTCGAACATAAAACAATAGTACTCTGAATTTCAGGGTTTTTTTTTTAATGGATGAGTTTATCATGAAGTAGTTAAGGGACACACTGAAGAGGATAAGACACGGCACAGGTGAATTTCAAGAGCGGAAACTTGATGCATAAGGTTTTCATACGTGTAGAATTTGGGACAGAGAAAGGAGAAAAGGGTAGCATTGATTGGCAGGAAATAGGATAGAAACCTTCAGGGAGCTTGAATGCACGCAAGTTTCCTCTCCTTCGAGCAGTATTCTTCATAACTACATTTCTGATGTGATTTCTACCCAGGTCTACACCCCTGCCTCTGGTAAGTGTGATCTTTGCTTGCTAAGGGTTTATCCTTCAGTAACAACTTTTTCAATAATGTTTCACTGGACACTTTCTCTAGCAGTCTTTTTAAGTGCATCTTTCTTCATTTTGCTTTTCTATCTTTGTCTTTGGAAACTGAAGGTCTTTAGATCTGGTAGCTTGTAAAAGTCAGTCTTTGTCTCAACCCACCACAAAAAAACCCAAAACAAACGTCCAATATCTTGTAGTTTATTCATGAGTCAAAAAACTTGACACCATTTACCAGCTAACCAATCTGAAACACAGAATACAAATGCCTTTGATTTCATCAATAATAAAATAATAATAGTAAAAATGATAGATAACATTTATTGAGCATACACCATGTGCCAGGTGCTGAGTCTTTTATGTATTGCAAATAAATTTTATAACCTCAGGACTGAGTTATAGATTCTCACCAGAAAGTCTGAAAGTCACTAATCTAATGTGTACTAACTGCATGTAATTTTCTAGTACTCAGCTCTATATTCAATAAAACAGACGACTGGACTCTTCATAGTCAGTCAATAGAGCCAACTGTAGTAAACAGATCACAGACCATAAAAGAAAACTTAAATTTTCATCCAGTTCAACTAATCACCCAACATAATGTAAGATTCTCATCACAGAGCACCTAAATTCTGGGAAAGCCTATTGTTCCTCTGTACATGGTATTTAAGTCTTAGAAAGTTCTTCCTTATGCCAAAGTGAAATAGAACATAAGTTTACTGATTTCACATGACAGCTTTTCATATATGTGAATTCCATTCTATATAACTTCTTCTGAATAAATACAGGTTCACTGCAGAAATTTAGTAAATACTAAAAGGCATAAATGAAAAATAACAGTTACCGATAACCTAATAACTCAGAGCTCACAACTGGAACCATACTAGTTATGCCTCCTTAACTTGCTTTCTCCAACATGTAACAAATATTTTCCTCTTCCACACATTTGTTCACAATCAATTATAATGGCAACATAGCATTCAGGAATTTGGCTATACCATAATTTTTCCATAACCTATTTTTAAAATCATCTTAGATTATTTCCAGATCATAAAGACATTCACAGGAACATCCTCATACATAAATTATTTCCTTATGATAATTCTTGGATGAGAATTACTAGGTTAAATAAAGATCAAATTTTTAAGGCTTTGACAGATATCGTAAAACTGTCCCCAGAAAAGTTGTGCCAATTTACTTTCTCAGTGTGACCCAGGAAATGCCTCACCCTTAGCCTCTCCAAGGTCAGGCACTAATTTGTTTTCTATGTTTGCTAGTTGGGTCCCCAAAAAAGTCTATTCTGTTTTAACTTACAGTGGTAATTGAATGTTTTTTTGCCATATTTTTGGCCATTTTTATTTCCTCTTTTGTGAATTACCCAATCATTCTTTTGTCCAATTATCTTTTGAAGTTTGAAAGTAATTGATTTAGCTGTTTAAATATTTGAAGAAGGCTCTTAAGTCCAGTAGAACTATCATCTCTGTGGACTTGAAACTAGATAACCAGACTTCTAAAAAGTTTAAGAGTGCACAAGCTAATAGAGTGACTAAAGTCCACAGTGTTTTTTATTTTCCCCAAAAGAGTACTAAACTAAGGACCATAGCAAATAAAGTAATAAGAACTCTGTGTGCAAAAGATGGAAAATGACAATTTTTAAATATTTATATTCGACAACTAAAAAGTTTCCCTTGTGCCAAGAAAATCAATAGTAGCAGTAAAAATCTCTCACCAGAGAGGAGTTGATCTTTCCTACTCCTTCCTTTGGGCCACAAACAAAACGTCTAGCTATACTGAATAGGAGACATTTCTACTGCCAGAGCACAAACACCAACAAAACTCCTACACCATGAGGGACCCCGGGGAAGGGAGCCACAGCTTTCTCCAGGTCAGACGAAGGAAATTTGGCTTCTCACTTTCCATGAGAACCCTAAGGAAAATGCAACCCAAATGCTTTAAGGAGCCTCAGAACCAGTTGTCCTGGAAGGAAACCAAGTGAATTCATAAAGTTCTTCACCTAAGTGAGGTATTGGTGCCTCTATAATCCCCTCCCCTGCAGCTTATAAAAAATGGTTACCCTTACTTTCTTTCCCTTTCACAATCTGCACTCCCCCCACATTGAATATCCAAATACTTCTTCAATCTCTGTATTGTCACAATGCCTTATTTTAGGGTCTTACCTGTCAGGACTATTGCAATAGCTTTCTAGCCTCCAGGATTTCTTGTTCCTACCTTCTGTACTGCCCTCTACCAACTCTAGACAAATGCCATGGAGATAAAAATTTAACCATTCAGTGGCTCCCCATTGTTAGAAGATGAAGTTTCCAAGCTCGTCAGCATAGCACAAAATGCCCTCTTGATCTACATATACCTACAGCTCTCCTGACATCTGGGTCCTTAAAAGATGCTCTGTGCCTGTTTTTGCCTCCATGCTTAGGCATATGCTGTTCCCTAGTCTAAGAAACCTTCACTCTCTTCCATCAGTCGGCTGACGGTGATGTAACCTGGATGACTTAGCTGAAGGATGGCTTCCTCTTGGAAGTGTTTTCTGATCCAATTCCCACGTGCCGGACTGAATTCAGTATCCTTCCTTGGTGCCCTTATGACACTCTGGAAAAGTTAACAAATGGGTTCCCTTGTCTGTTTGATGCTATATTGAGCCTTGTATGCTGTGGGGCCTCCAGGTGCCCTAATCACATGTTGTTGTAATGAATCCTCTTGTCTTCACTGATAAAAGAGAGCTTCCTGACGTGTCCTCATCATTTCACTGTGTCCAGCAACTATCACAGCATCTGGCACATAGGAAGTACTCAGTGTTTGTTGGATGACTGAACTAATTCAATAAAAATAAGGTATGATGTGTTTAAAAATTTACCTTATGACTTTCATTTTCAACAAATCACATAGGTTCTTCATTTCACAAGAGGATTCCTGCATCCTGAGTTTAAAAAAATATCAGTTTCCTTACAGAACTTGAGATAATGTTTGCCATACATACAATTTTGTGGACATACACCTTTTGTGTATGATAAGACACATTTATATAGGTATTCATTCATCCCTTTTTTTTGTATTTTTTGAATACAGGATGCCAAACACTGCTTAGCATGCTACTGCATACATAGTAAGAACTCAATAATTATCTTCTAACTTTTTAAGAGTCAAATCTTGGTTTGGCTGCTTTGCTCACAATTACACTCCTTTCTGGGAATGCAGCCTCCACACACTCCGGGAGTGAGCCTGATGGTGACCCTGTCTGTGGCTGGAGTAGACTGGTTTAAGAATGAACACCTGATCCACACTGGGTCAATCAGTGTCTTTCCCTGAAATTTTTTATATCTTAGAATCAAGGAACATGTGAGTTAATCCCTTTCTAGCAGTGGGAACTGCCAGGTGTAAAACTTGAGAGGTGTTGGTGAGCATGTTCTCTGCCATGTGCAGAAACTGATACATAATCATTTCTATCAAAAAGAATGAAGACAACGTGGAGAAACAGATGAGAAATGATGAGAGTCCTGGGGATGACAAGAGTCCAGGAGATGACAAAAACACTGGAGATGACAAGTCTGGGTCATGCTCAATTACTGGTCCCCAGTCTCTGGGAGGCTCTGTCGTACCTCTGCACTGCCCCACTTTGGCTGTGTGAGAGATTCCACTCCTTCCTCATGGATTCATACAAGCTGGCTCAGGTTGGATTCCTTTCATTTGCCAGCAAAAGAATCCTGATGGTATGAACAGATGAAAAATGAAAAATGAAAAATGAAAAACTGATTTGCCTGAATTTTCTCCCCAGTAATTCTTTTAACTGATTCAACCAGATGGTTTGGCATAATGAAGGCATGGGCTAATTTACATGAGGCTCCTATTCAGAGGCAGAAGGAAGATATTCATTTTGAAATACATTTCAAACAAAAGTTAAGTTTCAGGTCAATGCCAAGTCTAAGGCACTTGCTCAATCAGTGTCATATCCATAAAAACTTGTCCTCTGCCCTTCAGAAGACTCCTGCGAATCAATTGTGGGTTTGGAATCTTTGAGGGAGGGGCCAAGACCCAGACACTGCAAAGGCTTCCTTTCTCAGAGGTTCTTGTTGCTTCTAGAACCCTTGATAATGCAAGAGGCATGAGAATTTTCTAATCTAGAAGTGAATTTTCCTGAGGAATAAAACAAAATTCAATGGCAATACCACACTGCCTCAGCCAGAGTTGGAGCTCATGTTGGAATTCATACAAGTCTGGACACAGAGGCTCCGTGCTGACACCAGCCTCTAAGACCAGCTCGGTCAGCTGGCAGCAGCAGGGCTTGCTGGGTACCTCCCATAGCGGATCCTCTCCCAGGCTGCAGTGGCAAGCCACAGAGGTGCAAAGGTTGGCTGCCTTCTAAGAATCCCATGGCTGGACAGTGCTGGCAGGCCTCCCACCTCCACTGATTCAGGGTTGCAGAAGGAAGCCAGTGTAGAGATTTGTACGGCTCCTGGCCTTAACTTTCCATTTGGTGGCAGCACAGACATTGATGACCTGGTGGCTCCAGGAATGGCTTAAACCTTGGTGTTCTGACTGCCCCTAGCTCTGACTGCCCCTGCTCCTCAGCAGACCCCTGGTCCTGGGGGGGCGGCAGGGCTTTTGTCCTTCGATGTACCCCTGTGCTTCTGGGGGCGCCTCTCTTTGGCTTGCTGCCTCGGAGCACTGTCCCTCCGGACAGAGCTATCTCTGGGGCCCGAATGGGCTTCCGTCTCTTCACTGGGCTGCTGGGCGGCGGCCGTTCCGTCCCCCTCAGGGGGCTCTGTGGCAGTCTGTCTTCTGAGACCTTTGCCTCTTATGAACCTCTTCTCTCCTTGACGCTCCCTGGGAGCAGCAACATCCGGCACTGACTCTGCGGAAGACTTTCCACTCTGGAGAGGTCTCCTGTGCGGGGCTTCACCCTCTTCAGTCGGTTGGGCATTTGCTTGAGATGATCCTACAGAATTCTCTCTTTTCAAAGACGGTCCTTTTTGGGACACAGCCACTTTCTGAACCAGGTCATTTGAGGGGAGGCTGGCATGACCTTTTTTGCTGGAATAATGCACTTTTTCCCTTTTCTCTTCCTATAATTGGGGATCTTCAGGCAGTGGTTGAGCGTGGGGTGTTTCAGGAATTTCTGGTGTGCGGACTTTTCTTTTCTGGTTCCCCTGAGGGCTCTGAGGTCTGGGGTCAGGGGCATTAGTCTGGGATTCTGGCTGTAAAGCTACCTGATGGCGTCCAGGTGGTGCCCTTTTCAGATGCGCTGGACCTTCAGCTGCCTCTTTTTGAATGGGGAGGGGCTTTTTTCTAGCTGCCGCCTGCTGCACTGGCCCTTGGTTTTGGGGGGACGTCTGCCCAGCTGGGATCTTCTTGCTGGAGGAGTGGGCTGCTGTTGCAGTTTGCCTTTCCTTTGCAGGCCTCGAGTCGTGATGAGCCCCCGTGTTCTGGGGCAACTGCGGTTCCGAGAAGGGAGTAGGAATGCGAGGAAGCCTCACCACCTGGGCCTCCTCCTCCTGAGGTGGGGCCGGGGTGGAGGCAGGGGCGGCCTGTGGGGCAGGCTCCCTGACTGATGGACTGATAAGGGGAAGTTTCACCTCCCTGACTTTCTCTTCCTGGGCTTGCTGAGGACTGTGGCCCAGATGGGGGCTCAAATTTTGTGATGGTTTGGAATGGGGAGGGCTGATGAGGGGAAGTTTACCGGTGTCTCCTTCCTGGGCTACAGGAGGCCTGGGAGGGGGAGTCACGGTGTGATCTGAGGCTGTTCCTACAGCCTCCTCCCTGCTGGGTGAGAGCAGCTTGGGTGTGGGCCTCCGACTCTGGAGGGGAGCAAGGACCCGAGGCTGCGGCAGCCTGCTGGGAGCCAGCCTGCTACTGGGAAGCAAGGCCACTGGCTCTTCCCTGTCCTGGGTCTGTCTGGAGTTTGTTGAGTCCTGGGGATGTGGCAGTTCTGGGTAAGGAGTGCTGGCCCGGGCAGCTTCTGCTTTAGGGGGTCCCTCCTCTAGAGGCTGTTGAGCCTGTCCCAGGGATGATCCTAGCACCTCGGCCCCATCAGGACAGGAAGGATCCCTTGGAGGATCATGATGGGAACTGCTGGGTGGCAGACTGGCTGACTCAATCTGCTTATCCTGGGCTCTCTGGGGGCTGAGGGATGTTGGGCCAGACTCCCATGAAGGTTCAGATGGGGGAGGACCAGTGGAGGTTGCCTTGGCCTCCCCCGACTCCTCATCCTGGCCCAGCTGAGGGCCATGGGTTGGGGGTGGGTCAGGGTGCTGAGGAGGCCCTTGGGAAGGGGTTCTGGGGGGATGCCCTCCTTCACCTGCTTTCAGGGGTGTCTGGGCCTCATTTTCAGGGAGATTGGTGGTTGTTATTTTTGAAGAAAGATCTGACTGTTGAACACCCCCTTCTTTCTGGCTTGGGGCTGAGTTGTGGGCCTGCTGGGGAACATGGGGAATACCGAGTCCCGAGGAGCTGGGCTGCGGAGGCGGCTCGGCTTCAACATGGCCATTGGGAGAATGCTCTTTTTCATGGGCTGCTCCCTCCTGAGTCAGCTCCTGGTTCTGGGAGGGAGCTCGGCTGTGATTTTCAGGGTCCTTTGCATGAACCTGCATTCCAGGGAGATGCTCTGTTATCTGGCCATCTGCTTGCAGTTTCGCCAAGCGCCTCGGGGATGGAACTAGGTGTGCTGGCACCCCAGAGGCAGTCTTCTTGCTAGGGGGAGCTCCTGCTTTAATATAAGAAGAAGTTAGCTAAAAACATTTTAACAAATGCGAACGATTATTTAAGAAATTAATTTAAAAGACTTTCCGTTTTTTGATGTACATGGGCCCTTGAAAAGAATAAAATTACATGCACATATAGAAGAATTTAACCATCCCTTCTCCTTGGGGATATTAAGTGTCTATAATTTGTATTTAGTGGAATTTAGAACAATTTTAGTCAACTGAAAACAAGAACTTTAATGAATAAAATTTAACAAGTAAAGAGGCTTATTCGCAGAACCAAAATTTATATCTAGGTCTGAGAGTGGCAAGAAAATTTTCTAAGTGAATGAGATTAAATTTTTGCCACCTTTGATGTCATTGCTGCTTTTGATGATAGAAACTAGTGGATGGACTAGTTAAAGGCATTCCCCTTAAAGAAACCGTGAGCTTTGTGAGGAGTAATGTCAGCTTACTAATACTTAGCAAGGTGCACAGAGCTCAGCAGGCACTCAGTAAATAAGTAACGAATGGAGGAAGGAGGGAAAGAATAGATCTGATGGGCCCCCAGACACCATGGCTCAGAGAAGCTGCTTCTAAAGATTCACAGTTCAAGTTGTTACCCCACCCCCAACCCCAGGGCTCCCCTTTTCCTTCAAAGTCTTCCCTGGCTTCAGAAATGGCCCTCAGAGGCCACTAGCATTGTTGATATTGCAGAGCATGATCGCTTCCTTCAATCACCACAGAAGCAAGTTCTCAAAATGATTCTGGTCTCATGGATACAATCACCCCAGCAGGCCCTTGTTTAGGATAGAAGCCCTGGTATATTCTGGCGGTCCATATATCATCTTAACCTAGTCCTAAGGACAGGACTCTGAAATGCTAGTGGTCAGAGGTGGCACACCAGTCTCGAACAGCCTTAAAGAAACTAGTCTCTGCTCACTTTGGGGAGACCTGATACACAGAAACTCCAAACAAAATCAGACCTCCTAAGTGAACCCAGGTGGTCCATCTGCAGGAGCGAACGAACCAGGCTTCTTGACACGGTGTCAGTCCCCAACAAAGCAGGATGAGCTTAGACTACTCGGGGTTCCCACCAAACCTGCTAGTCTGGGAGTGCATCCAGTCAAACCAGATGTCTCTGGGGAGGGAGAGGGAAGGAGTGGGGGCAAGGAAAAGCTTGCTTCTCTGTGGGATTTCTGAGAGAATGCCCCGCTCGTCATTCTTATCTCCCTGGTTTATAAGAGTTAGAAATTAAGCCAACAATTATAATTTAAGGCAACAGTCATAAATTAAGACAAATTTAATCAAAGTTAAAATATAAAATCAATGAAAACATCTAGAGTAGGAAAATTCATAGAGGCAGAAAGTAGATTAGAGATTACAGGGGCTGGGGGTGTGGTAGTTTTTGCTTAACAGGTACAGAGTTTCTGTTTGGGGTGATGAAAAATTTTGGAAATAGTGGTTATGGTTATGCAACACTGGGAATGTAATGAATGCCATTAAGTTGTACACTTAAAATGGTTAAAATGGCAAATTTTGTTTTTTTTTTTACCACAATAAAAAAGTAATTAAAAAAATAGAAAACTATCAGAACTGTGAAGCTCAGAGCTGAAGCTTCTTTCCATCTTTAAGCCCTCCCGGTTTCCTGTAAGCAGACATAGAGGATTTTTTCCCCTGCTTTCAGAATTACTCACATAATTTGGCAAATGATACCATGCCCTTCATTAGAGATAAAGACACCATTTTTTGGACTAGTAAATTGCTCAATTTTCACGTTTAAGTCATCATCACCGTCACCATTTTCCTCTGTCATTCATCAGAATTCTGAATAATGACTTGCAAATATAATTTTATTTTATGATCCCCATAGCAAGAACTCAGGGTGGTAGCTGGATCAGGTTTTTAAAAGCTTTACTAGAAGCACTGACTATTCCGGAAATAGATTATATAGAGACAAATGGAGAGTAAAATACCCCTCATATTGAGTTGTGAGCATAGGGAATTTTTTTTAATTTTATAGTTGCAGGCTTAATAGCTTAATATTACCTGCATTACTATAGGGAAAAAATAACATAATTCTGTACCTTAATTGATACACATTTTTAATTCATGGTACATCTAAAGATCTTGAGGGTTTATAATCATTCTGTGCCTAAAGTTACTATTTTATAAATGCATCAAATAAAAATTCAGTTAGTCTCTCCTCTAGTGAAGGACTGAATTTTGGGGTCCATGCCGACGGGCCTGCTTACTCAGAACAGATGGATCTTGGGTTTACTTTTATGGCTTTGTTCCACTCTCATTGTTAAGAGTGGAAATTAAAATTATATTCTTAGTTACAAATTAGCAATATAAAACTACTAAAGATAAAGCTACATATTATTATTTCAAATATTTGGGAATAATTTTTAGTTGGCATTGGTACAGGATTAGTGCTTCTATGGAAACACCACTGACCATCAGATTCCTATTTGTACTGAAGCCCCTAACATACGGATCCTCTAATTCAACTGGGAAAAACCTGAGCTCTGGAAGACCAGATTCTAAAATATTCCATAATATTATATATAACGTTTGTGTTTTTTAGAAATGGGAGTTCAAAGTGATTTCTCTAATCAAATTAATGATTCTTGGTGAAATTTAGAATACAAGACTAAGGCCTCCTATTTCCAGTCCAGTTTTCTAATTTCTCAGAGAAAACTTTCACAGAATCTTGAATATTTTTTATTTAAGTTTCTGATCTTTGACAGCTCAGTTATATATAAAAAATACTCCACTATACTAAAATTGTTGATTTTTGTTTCTAGGTATCCTGTTTATATTTACGCAAATTATGTAAGTCTTTTTGGAAATATACCTAAACCACAGAGCTTAAAATTAGAGTGACTCAACACAGAGTGGAGGCAAAGAGGGCTGTGGCGGTGACCTGCTGGGGCTCTGGACCCCTCAGGGAGTCATGATGTTCATTGTCAGGTGATTATGGTTGGGCCCTGCTCTCTGGCAGGGAGCCTGTGAACTTCTGGCGTGCTGGCATTGGCGTGTACTTCACAGCCCTGAGACTCAGGCCACTGGCTTTACTTTTGGGCCACCAGGGAAAGCTTATTAGTAAGGATTATATTAATTCCAATTTTAAAATACTCTCTTGAATAATGTCTGGCCTCCATGAAGTCACTTTATGTACAAGTTTATCCTTAAATCATCCACAGAAAAATGTAACTTTCTGTACAGATTAACTGTATATGTAAAATAAACTGTTTGGCTTTTTAAGAAAACACATTCTTTTCCAAAATACTAAATCTGCCAGAAAAACAGGGGTCTGTTGAGGCTGGTGATTTATTGATACATTAATTATAAACCCTCTTCCCATCTACTTTCTAAAGCTGGGATTCTATTAGGCCATAGCTGGATGACCCAGTTTCAGTTATTAAATGTATCTGAGAGTGATAACATTTTTATAAACTCTATAATTCATACTTTTCATTAAATTAGATAGTCCTAACCTAATTAATTCAAATAAATGATGTTTTATTCGACCCTTTAAAATGAGAGTCTGTTTTCCTATGCACAAATTGTCTTGTCTAGTAATTTGCCAAATGGCAAGTGCACCCGACTGTCAGCGTTCCTCATGGCTGCAGAATAAGGCGGAGAAGCAGAGCCCCACCGGCTGCCGAGGCACAGTACTGCTCAGGCGCCACGATTCAGAGGTGCCCCCAGTGCTACTGATGGAGAAACAGTTTTCTCTGTACTCAGAACCGGGCGGGCTCAGGAGACTCATTCATGTTTACCTAAACCCACATGGGGCTGATTTAAAAACTAGAACATGAAGTTATTAATTTACCATGGGAGATGGGCCTGGCTTGGGGGTCAGGGCAGGGTGTTCCAACATAGGGGACAGCCTCCACAGGGATGCAGGTCCAACCAGGGACCAAATTAAAGATCAGAAGGTTGCTGGGTTAGCAAAGACTTAATGCAAAGGGAGTCAGCTTTCCTCAAGAGAAACTTGTATCAAGCTACAGAGCCTCATTAGAGACACCATGCAACTTGTCAGGCATAGCTTTTCAAAGAACCAATGCCTGATTCAGAGAATAAGAGCAGTGCTGGAGAAACACACTGGCACGCACCCAATTTAAGGCCCACCCCCTATAGACAGAGCACTGTCCTCCACTCATGCACTAATGCCCATTTTCACATAGGGCACACTTTGTTCAGGTACTTTGCAGGCTGTAAGTTGTACCCTGATCACATATCTCCTATATAAGACATATGTAGAAGAGAAACCTTAGTCATTATCTGTTGGTTGTTACCAGTTTCACACTGACCTCATTCTAGAATTCCAGGGTCACCTGACCTGGGGAGAGTGTGTAAGATTGCAAAACAGCACAATTAGTTTGAACTCTGGAAAAATCATGATCTGGCCTGCCTCAACCTGGCCAGGATGCAACCTGGCAAGCAAAATCCTACTTGGCCACAGACTCACAAAGGCTAAAACCACATGAACACACACACCTACAGAATATTTGCACAGCAGCAAGAGTCTCCTGTATATATTCACAATATGCGATGAGAATGCAGTTCAGTACACTGGGGGGACCTTCTTTTTTTATTGTTATGGTGGTAAAATACACATAACATAAAATTTACCATCTGTACAGAAAATGGAAGATCCATGGCCAGGATCCTCAGCTGATCCTAATCTACTCGCCCACTGTGTACGTGCAGTGATGTAATACTTAGCCTACCGTGTAGGTGCATGTTTGCATAAAAAGAGATCTGCCCGGTGCTAAGAGTAAAGGAGAACAGAGTCTGGAGTGGAAACAGAGCCTTGAGTGGAAGCAGCACCTGAGGCAGAGGCTGGAGCAGAGGCAGAGATGGAAGTGGAAGGGATTCTAGTGCTTGACCTGCCACCATGAGAATAAAGCTTGGTATTTATTCAACCAAAACTGCCCTATATGTAAGCCATTAACAACCCTTTTTACCCCCAGTGCTCCATTGTTTTTCAGTCTCACTGAATCCAGAGTGAACTTGCCCAGAGCTGAAACGCCCTCTGGCCTGGAGCTACACCATCTTAACCATCTTTAAGTGTACAGATCCGCAGTACTAAGCACATTTACATTTGTTGTGCAACCAACCCCAGAACTCTTCTCATCTTGCAATGCTGACACTCTGTGCTGTTCACAACTCCCACTCCTCTCTGCCCCTAGTCCCTGGCAACCATGATTCTATTTTCTGTCTCTATGAATTTAACTACTTTAGGTAGGTCATATAAGTGGAATCATACAATATTTATGTTTTTGTGATTTGATTTTTTTACGAGTACAATGTCCTTAAGGTTCGTTCATGTTGTAGCATTGTCAAAATTTCCTTCTTTTGGGGAGCTGAATAATATTCCATTGTAAGAACATACCACACTTTGTTTATCCATTCATCTGCTGATGAACACTTGGGTTGCTTCCAGCTTTTGGCAATTGTGAATAATGCTGCTATGAACATGGGGGTACAGATAACTGTGCCAGTCCCTGCTTTCAATTCTTTTGGGTACATACCCAGAAGTGGAATTGCTAGATCATATGGTAATTCTATTTTTAATTTTTTGAGGAACCACCAAATTGTTTTCCATGGCAGCTATATAACCTTTTACATTCCTAATTTCCCCACATCCTTGCCAACACATATTATCTATCTTATTTTGTTTTGTTTTGTTTTGTTTTCATAGTAGCTATCCTAATGGGTGTAAGATACATCTGGGGGAGCCTTTTAAATACAATACTCCTGTACCAAAATTCTAAGTGAGGGCTTTGTAATTCCTAGATTCTGAGGAGATGCTCTCATATATCCTGTGTCATTTGCTGTGAACGATCCATAAGGCAGGATCCATAACTCCATCTAGCAAGACAGTAAACTGAAGCCCAGAGCGCTAAGCAGCTTGCCCAAGGGAGCAGCAGGCCAGAACCTGGCTCTCATCCCTGACTGAACTTTTCCACTATACTATGTAGTCCAACACTTTAAGGACCGTGGCAATGCACAGAAAAAGGGACTGAAACAATGTCAATATAAACCTACCAAGCAGAACAACACCTCAGCCCTCTAAAGGGGTGCAGACTTCTGAAAGGCTGAGCTGTGATCCAAGAGGCTGACCCTTACCTACCACAAAGCTCCAGGGCACTGCCCAGCACGCCCTGAAGGCCAGTCCTCCGAGCTCTATCTTGGTCACTGAGACAAGTGGAGCCTTGGGTTCAGCGGGCTGATTCATGCAGCTAGTTTGTGGGGACAATCACACCAGAGGAAGTGTGGGAATTAAAGAGTTGGAGCCAGCTTTAGCCAGGCTGATGAGTACCCAAATAACAACTCACAAATTTGTTTTTCTTTCCATGAAAAAAAAAATCTGGAACAAAAGGGATAGGATATAGTACCTGTAGTTGGAGCCAAACTCCTGGCAGTTTCCTCAGACAGTCCAAGGTACTCTCTAATGAGCTGACTCAGCAACTGGTAGGCAATATCCAGATCATCTACAGTAAATGAGACACTTTAAAGTAACACAATCGTATCAAAATACAGTCAGTTTGCAACTGTTGGTGGTAATGATTTTTTTTAGCTACACTTAATTTTATGAATATTGTGGTAGACAGAATTCTAAGCCCCAATGAGAGAGAAAGTTTTCTGGTAGCAGAAAAGGAAGGCAGAGACTTGAAGCATGAGGAGGATTTGATGTGCTGGTGCTTTCTTGAAGGTGGAGGGGGCCATGTGGATAGGACCTCTAGGGGGCAGCCTCCAGGAATGGAGTGCAACCCCTGGCTGACAGCCAACAAGGAATCAGGGACCCCAGTCCTACAACCACAAGGAACTGCAGTCAGTCAACAATGAGAATGCACTTTGGTGCAGATTTTTCCCTGGTGACCTTATATTTCAGAAACAAAACTTTGCTAAAAGTTACTGACCTGCATTGATTACTGCATCAAAATATCCTGGAAATTCCTGATTAACTTTAATATAAAGGTCCACTCTGGAGACAGCAAATTCAACTTCTACCCGACTGAATAATCCTTTTCTCCGTAAGTATTTCTCATATTTTTTTTTGTTCATTGGTACCACCAGGATATATCGAGGCTCAAAATAGGAACACTTCAAACTTCTTACACCCTATGTGTTTAAAGAAAAGATAATAAATTGGAAACAGATATGATTAAGAAATCATTTTGGAGACATCCGACAACACGTATAATAAGTAGTACTATATTGGAGAATTTATCTGTATAAATAGCTATTATTTCCCTACAAATATCTCAAGATTGGATTACTTCTCTCTGTTCATCAAATATTAAATTGGAAATATAAGAATTCATTCAACCCAGTTATCCTCTAATTAATCATTCTACTGAATTTGATTAAGAAAAGAAAATTGTTAGATGCAAATAGGTACACTCACAGCAGTATTGCATCTTCATTATTTAAAAGTAATTTCAATTCTACATTTTAAAGGGTACTCTTGTAGCTCTAGGAGTAGATATATTACCAGAGTGAAAAGGTTCCTTTGTACCTCTTTTTTCATCTCCTTGGGACTGTTCCTGTTGCTAAAACAGCAGCCGGTTGGCTGGTTCCTATTATATCTCACAGACTCTTACCCAGAGCGCAGGACGGCCATACTCATGGCGCCCTGATGCCAGGAGCTCACACAGAGAGCAGTGGCAGGTGGTGGTCTGTGGGTCTGGAGAGCTGGTTGTGACTGCAGCTCTCCAGCTACCGCAGAACCCATGCCGATCTCTCCAGCTTCCTCAGTACCAGTTTCCTCCTCAGCAAAATGAAAGAGCTATTCCAAATGGATGTTAAAGTTCCTTCTACCTCAATCCTATCTATCATCAGTAGGTTCACTTAATGTCCAAAATCTTTGTTTTGAAAATTCTGGGGAGAGAAATACAGACTCTTTAAAAAATCTGTTTCTAAAAGTGTCAATGACAAGAGCACTTTGGAAAAATGCATTAGCTGGAGAGACTCAGGGGAGTAAAAGCCTGGTGTATAGACTCAACCTCCTGGAGATGAGGAGAAAGCTCTCAGGGAGTAAAACAGTGACACAGGAGCCAGCACTCAGAGAGCCACCGAACTGGAAAAAGGCAAGCACAAGCAACTGGAAAGCTTCTCCACTCAAAGATGAATTCATTTTTGTTTCTGCCCAGGAAGATATTTTTGTCCAAGGGAGATATTTTTGAGAAAAGGCTGTTTTTTGCTTATAAGCATAGAAACAAAGAAAACCTCCTTAAAGATGCATAACCAATCAATTACAGAAAGCTAAGAATTGCACGACTTTAAAATTAGGAAAATGAAGGAGCTGGAAGAAATGTAACTGTTTTATTAGAGTGAGGCAATACTTATACCAGTACAGGGGGCCAAAAAGGAATTAGTCTCCTGCTCTGCCAAGTCACAGAGGAAATAAGTTCTCAGAAAAGGTTCGGAATCCATAGTAAAGGAATACCAGAGTTGCCCAGGTTTTGTTTTCTGTAAGTTTGACCTAATGGAATCATTTTTATAACTTTTTTTTTTGACCACAAAAGCGTCATACTGCTCAGTAAAGGAACCTAGAGAAAAAACAACCGTCTTTGAAGATTTCAAATATACAATAAAGCTATAGATTTTTAAAATCAATGAGTGGAATATTGATGATTTTACTCTGGGTCTTGTTTTCAGAAGATTTTCTGCATATACTAATTATAGAAAATCACTGGGAGAGACAGGATACTGGGGCCAAGAGAAAAATCTCCTGAAATCGGCAAATCTCAATTGTTAAAAGTATGACAATACTGTAATCAGTGAGCACAGCCCACACACCTCCATAAAGAATGAAGGACCGAGGTCATCTGAACGGAAAGGGAATGTGTCCCATGCCTGTAAGCATCAGGCTTTATCTACAATATCACTTCATATCAAGAGACAATGCTCTAAAAAGATAAAGCATAGTTTAGGGAGAAAATAACTTAGAAAATATATCTTGAGAGGCAGTTTTACTCATAGTACACATGCAATTTCTTGTATCTAACTCCTGTCATTTAATTTTTCATGTCTTGCCTTCCCCACACTAATTACAAGCCTCCAATTTCACACCTTGGTAGGCATTCCTTGGGCCTAGCTGTATGCTACCTGCCCATTGTAGCCCCCTCCCCAGCCCCAAATACACACACACACACACACACATGCACACACACACACACACACATATATATATATATACAAACTCTCACACACATTAAAAATAAATTGAATGAAAACACTTACTTCTATTTCCATATGAATACAGCTTGCTAAACCATCTCTTGCGATACCTTCTACGGTGTCCCTACTTAATCCGTAATGGTTATTACTATAATCAAATGTTAGAATGAATTTTCCCTGAAATTTGAAAAGCACAAAGATTTTCATAAAACAGTTGCCATAGTGGAACTTAATTTACAGAAAATTATTTGATGTCTAATTTTTATTTTGATTCCATAAAACTTAGAAATATTAGCAATTGTATAAGGATGACAAAGCGTTTTTATACCAAACTGTGGTAGAGAAATTTATTCAGAATTTTCAACTGGCAAACCAATCAGGCTTTTGGAAATAATCTGCCGACAAAACATTAGAGGAGAGTGTGGGCACAGAAGCTTATGATGGATCATTTTACTTATTTACTCACTTCCTTGCTAAACCTGCACCATAAGCCTTCATTCTTGAGAAAGCACAAACTAATAATTCGCTCTTTGCCCCGGCCATTTTGGCTCTTCCAGCACACCGCGTAGCCCAGAAAAAGCTTCAGTCCTCAAAAGCCTTGCATTCTCAGATAAGCCAGAAGGCCATGAATTACAGGGACATCATGAAACCTCTGCGTCCTGAGATAAGCCATGGAAAACAGACTCATCCTGTTTTCCCTTAAACACAGCTTTTTACTGAAACTGCCCCAAATGTTATCCAACAGAATTGTTGTGTGCCTTATAGTCACCTGAGGTATAAATACTGCCTTCTCTCTGTACTCTAGATGCTGGTTCTTCCCAAAGCTGTACTCCCTTGCAAAAAAAATGCAAGTAAAAATACGACTCAAAATAGTCTGACCTTCTCTTTGAAAATATTGTATTTATTAAACCACTAGGTCTAATCTTACTAGAGGCTTACGACAAGGGAAGGGATGAGAATGTGGATGACAAAGGCACGGTGACTCCTCCCGTACATGATTCTGAAATAAACTATGAAGCCAAAACTCCCAAGGCTGAACCCCATCAATGGAATCTCATCAAATGGCACCACCACCATTAAGAACAATAGCAGTTGGGAGTCCTGGCCCCAGATGTTCGGGAGATCTGTGGGGTGAGGCTGGGCTATATATCAGGGGGATAGTGTGGGAAAGCCAGGAGATGTCAGGTGTATTTTGGGGTGGAGTGGGTCTCTGGTCTGCTGCAGGCGATGAGGAAAATCCACACCTCCTATAACCCAAAGAAGTTGATGTCATGCATTCTAAGACTTAAGGACTCAGCAATAAATACCCTTAATATTTTATCCCCTCAATGTCACACCTTCTTTGTTCTTTGGAACAAATACTATGACTCCTTTTCTTTTAATATATGTATATCTACATAGATAGATCTTCTGAATCTCCCAGCAGGTATGTACTTATCTTGTTTACTGTGACTTACCCTATTTTCAAAATGTATAGTTGAATCACTTTTCAGATATATAACTATGAGTTTGTTTATTTGTGTGTACTGGGCCTCCCTCTGTTCCCAAACATATTTTCTGGAAGGATGTAGGGTTGGGAGGCATCTTGCATTGTACTTACATATATAAAACAGGCCTTGTTAAATGGTATTGTTAAAGAATTGAGATTAAGTGGTTTTCCAGTTTCTGGTTGGTGACACTCCATTCAACCTGTGGCTTTTTTAATAGTAATAATATTTCAAAAGCCTCCTGATCTGTGGTCTTATTTCCAAAGGAGAGAGTATCTGCAGGCAAGTGACGGATACATGTCCTTAGAAAGGGCTGTGTGTCTGTGGGCATGTCCAGGGGGTGACCTATATGTTGTCAGTGGGGTATGTATATGAGAGGGTGTGTACCTATCAGAGTGGGTACGTGTGACCCCAGTGGGTAGGTGGGTCCACAGGTTTTCAGGGGTAGGTACGTCAGGGCTGTCTGCCAAGTCAGGGGGATGTCAGGCTGTCTGGGTGGGTGTTCTGTGGAGGGGGATCTGTGTATAGGCTGGGTGTGTCTTAAGCTGACAAAGTGTCATGAGTTTGTCTCTAGGTTTGTCTCTTTATGAAACAGTCTCAAGCTCACTTTAAGGGGGAAAAGGAAATCAGAAGCAAAACTGAGTTGAAGAAAATGACATTATATTGAAATAATGTATGTTAGCAGAAGCAGTGAAAATACATCCTTTTTAAACACTCAAGGACATTGTAGAAGGCATAAAACTGGAAGACTAAATATAGCATACACGTACAGTGATTTCTTAGACTAGGAATTGAACCAGACTTCCTTGATTATAGATATGATAAGGTATGGAATATCAGGGGAGCATATGTGGTACTGAGAACAGATGAACTGAACCAAGGAAAAATGCCTCAGTCTAACAAGAGAAATTAACATTAATTTTGGGAACTAGTTGTCTTTCAACCCAAAGACCCCTCAAGGAATGCTTCACTCATATCAAGATAATGCTTCCAATCTCCATTAAGGCTTTTAGAAATATAAAGACCCAGAGCACTCTCAATACATTAAATTGATCATACATTAATACTGCCAAAATACTGCCCCACGACAGAAAATTTAAAGAATTTCCAAGACGTTCTTTTGATAAGGGCTAGAGGGAAAAGGGCCTAGGCTTTAAAGGACTTTCTCACTTGGGTTTCCCTGTAAATGCAAGAGGACATACGCACCATGTGTGAAGTTGGTTATTCAAATTAAACCCATACAAAGTGCAGAGCCTATGCTGAAATGTTCTACAGTTATGTGCATTTCGGTGTAAGCCAGGTCCATTACTTGGGGATGGAAGGGGCAGAGAACGGAGGGAGGAAGGAGGACCGGAAAGAGGGGAGAGCAAATGTAGCTCTAAGAGTATCACTGGTTGAATAATAATCTTTCAAAAGCAGAACATAGACTAGTCCTTAATTCAGTCCCCTTGCAGGTTTCAGGAAAAAAAAATGCAGTATAAGATTCATTTGGTGATAGAAAGGATGATGATAGAAACAAAATTCAGGCCCACGGTGAAGAGAAAATAAAAGGCTTACAGATTTGTCAGTTGTGATAAAGATATGAAATACTCTTTCAGTTCCATGGAAGTCATGGGTGGAAATGTATTGACATTAGCATGCAGTTTTCACAGATGAAACACACTCAGGTAGTGAGGGTTCCCTCTGCATGTGAATACCAAAAATAAATTGTTATTAAGAGAATGAGCCCACCCAGAGACAAGGGTGTCATGAATTACTAGCAATGACAAGATTAGCAGGGTTGCAGGGGAAAATAACTTGAACTGAACAAGACTGCCCAGAGCTCTTATGAAACAGACTAATGCAGGGTAAGCACCCTCAGCTGGTAAAGACACAGCCCTGAAATCAAAATTCTTCTCTGGCCTAATAGCCAGGGCTTCCAATTGCATTAGGGAACCATCTGGCCTCTAAGACTCAGGACTTCTCGAACAGGGATGTTAGCATGGAAGGTTAAGGCTGTATATGTGTCCAGGACAGGCCAACTGAATGGGATGCACCATGCTGACATGATGCTTATGGGCTCAAGGATTAGCAAGCAACCAGTGATGGTAAACAGAAGGAGTGGTCTCTGGAAAGAACACTCCAACCCCTAGGAATGCTCAATTCACAAGCTTCATGCATCAGATCAGGTCTGTGAGCACTGCCTAGCTTGAGAAAGTCAGATTAATAACAGCAGCACCTGATAAACACGATCACAAGAACTTTTCATAGTGCTCTTACTCCCATTTTCTTAAAATGTCTACTCATTTGGTTTTATTGGAAGTTTATAACATTTTCTCTAAGATCATAAAACAGGTGAAAAATAGTGTATAAGTGGCTTAAGGGAAGATAATTAGAACACATCTCTCTCATAAACACAAATTGTAATTGTTCTCTTTTTTATCACTATTTCTAGTATTTCTATGAGAGAACATGTATTTCTTGCACAAAAAGAATAAAGGAGAATATTCTTACCATGTTCAGCATTTCATCAAAAACTTCTTGAGAGATAAAATGGTAATCAACTCGATCCCCTTCTCCAAAGTAAGGCGGCCTTGTGGTGTGACAGGCGCTGAAAACATTAAGACAGATAACCTACTCTAGTTCTGTTAACTGAAATTCAAAATGGGAAAGGTTTCAGTATAAAGCATGTTTTAAAAAGTTGAAGTTGATGCACAAATCGTAAATCAAAGTAACATAATTGTGAACACACTGTGGTTCTGAAGTGTTAGACTACATTCAGCCTCTGTACTCTACAGGGATTTTACAAATTTTCGATTGTCAACATCAAATTTTTACTCATTGTTTTCATCACCTTCTGAACCACGTCCTCTGCTATCATATAATAACACTTAAGTATAACCATATTTATCACTCATTTATTTTCCCTTCAGTGTTTCCATATTCGCTCTGATCTATGGACATCTAACTTCTGCGTGCTCCCCTCCTCTTTCCCCCAGTGGGCTAGCCCACGTGTCTCTCAGAACTTAGTTTCTAAGTGTCACTCCTCTAAAAGGCTTTCCTGACCCCCTATTGCTGGATCATGCACCTGTTCTTTGCACTCCCACAGCCTCCGGGCCTGCCACGAACTGCCCCGAGGCCTGTGCCGCCTCCCACCCCATCTCCTCCGCTGGGGAGGGCAGAGATGAGCTTGTTCTGCCTGCTTACTGTGTGGGAACCGCCCATGGGAATCCAAGCTTTTGGGGCTGAATGGTTCTCAGCTCAGCCAGAGAGGTGGCTCCTTCCGTGTCTGCGGTAGCATCCCCAGCCCACCACACCCCAGTTAATGCCTGGCACCCAAACTGCCTTCCTTTCTCCACATATCTGTTTTTTTTCTCTTTCCTAGCAAGACATATGAATCATAAGGCAAGGATTTGTCCTTGCTCGTCTTACTTGTCTCCGTATTCCCAATGCCTGGCCCATTACTGGCATTTATTAACTATCTGTATAACATGAATGAATAAATGAAACATGTGGCTGTGATGAGCTCCATTTTATGGATGACTATAAAAATGACCAGTCCAAGGCCACACAGCTGTCCCAGAACTAGACGAGAGGGGACCCGACTAGTCCAGGACTCCTAATTTCATACCATACTGATTTCCCAACATTGTTATAAGGCAAACTGATTTTCAGATTATTCTGTAGTTTTAAAACAGGAGATGAGACTACCTACACATTTGATGTATTTAGTTTGTTCTTCACAAAAAACCGTGAGGTAGGTATTATTGTTTTTATTAGACAGACAGTGAAACTGAGGCACAGTAATGAAGTCATGTGACCAAGTAGCAATGCCAGGATGACTCCAAAGTCAATTCCTTCTAATACCACACTGCAGCCTCAAAAGCCTCTCCATTACAAAGTCAAAAACAAGTTTTTATAATTCACACCACTGTTGCCCTTCTTTGATGACCAAGAATTATACTAGTAATTCTACACTAGTATATTTTAAGGTCTTAGCATACATTTAAATAGTATACTCAGCAAAGAGTATATTCCAAGAAAAAACTGTCAAAACACCGTGACATTTGTTTCATTGTATGAATACCCTGGCATTTCTTCATCCACGCTGGCAGGGACCTGAGACCCTCTGTCTATTGGTGTCCTTGACAGTCAGCAAAGATAAATATGCGACTTGGCACCCTGTGCCACACATCCTTCAAACAGCCTTTACACACTGAGCTGAATTTGCATTTCCCAACAAAGAATGGAGCACGAGAGATTTTTTTTCAGAATTTCTAAAAGGAAGACAAAGGAAAGAAGCAATTTGAAGCTTCCAGGCAGGTAACTAAAGAGATGCTTTCACTGATGTGGAGAATGTTAGGTCAGGACCTGCAGCCACTGTGGACCTTTCTGTTAGGGAGGACCCAGGAGGGCCTGTGGTTTTTGAATCCTGTCATCCAACTTTCACACACAGAAATGTTTTCTGCAAAGTATGCTGCCTAAATATGAACATCTTTTTTTTAAGGTATTATTGATATACACTCTTATGGTTTCACATGAAAAAACAATGTAGTTACAACATTTACGCATATTATCAAGTCCCCACCCATACTGCAATGCAGTCACCATCCGTCAGTGTAGTAAGATGCCACAGATTCAGTATTTGTCTTCTCTGTGCTACACTGTTTTCCCTGTGATCCCGCACACCATGTATACTAAACATAATACCCCTCAATCCTCTTCTCCCACCATCCCCACCTGCCTTCCCACACCCCTCCCCTTTGGTAACCACTAGTTCCATTTTAGAGTCTGAGTCTGCTGCTATTTTGTTCCTTCAGTTTTGCTTCGTTGTTACAGTACACAAATGAGGGAAATCATTTGGCACTTGTCTTTCTCTGCCCAGCTTACTCCACTGAGCATAATATCCTCCAGCTCCATCCATGTTTTGCAAATGGTAGGATTTGTTTCTTTCTTATAGGTCAATAGTATTCCATTGTGTATATGTACCACCTCTTCTTTATCCATTCATCTACTGATGGACACTTAGGTTGCTTCCATATCTTGGCTATTGTAAATAGTGCTGTGATAAACATATGGGTGCATATGTATTTTTGAATCTGAGAAGTTGTATTCTTTGGGTAAATTCCAAAGAGTGAGATTCCCGGGTCAAATGTTATTTCTATTTTTAGTTTTTTGAGGAACCTCCATATTGTTTTCCACAATGGTTGAACTAGCTTACATTCCCACCAGCAGTGTAGGAGGGTTCCCCTTTCTCTGCATCCTCACCAGCATTTGTTATTCTTAGTCTTTTGGATGCTGGCCATCCTAAATGGTGTGAGGTAGTATCTCATTGTGGTTTTAATTTGCATTTCCCTGATGATTACTGATGTGGAGCATCTTTTCATGTGTCTGTTGGCCATCTGAATTTCTTCTTTGGAGAACTGTCTTTTCATATCCTCTGCCCATTTTTTAATAGGGTTATTTGCTTTTTGGGTGTTGAGGCGTATGAGTTCTTTATATATTTTGGATGTTAACCCCTTGTTGGATATGTCATTAACAAATATATTCTCCCATACTGTAGGATGCCTTTTTGTTCTGTCGATGGTGTCCTTTGCCATACAGAAACTTTTTAGTTTGATGTAGTCCCATGAGTTCATTTTTGCTTTTGTTTCTCTTGCTCAAGGAGATGCGTTCAGGAAGAAGTTGCTCATGCTTATTTATATTCGGGAGATTTTTGCCTATGTTGTCTTCTAAGAGTGTTACAGTTTCAGGACATACATTCAGGGAGTTTACTTTTGTGTATGAGGTTAAACAATAATCCAGTTTCTTTCTCTTGCATGTAGCTGTCCAGTTTTGCCAATACCAGCTGTTGAAGAGGCTGTCATTTCCCCATTCTATGTCCATGGCTCCTTTATATTAATTGACCACATATGGTTGGGTTTATATCAGGGCTCTCTAGTCTATTCCACTGGTCTATGGGTCTGTTCTTGTGCCAGTACCAAATTGTCTTGATTACTGTGGCTTTGTAGTAGAGCTTGAAGTTGGGGAGCATAATCCCCCCAGCTTTATTCTTCCTTCTCAGGTTGCTTTGTCTATTCGGGGTCTTTGGTGGTTCCATATAAATTTTAGAATGATTTTCTCGAGTTTGTTGAAGAATGCTGTTGGCATTTTGATAGGAATTGCATTGAATTTGTAGATTGCTTTAGTCAGGATGGCCATTTTGACAATATTAACCCCTTCTATCCATGAGCATGGGATATGTTTCTGTTTATTGGTATCTTCCTTAATTTCTCTCATGAGTGTCTGATAGTTTTCAGACTATAGGTCTTTCACTCCTTGGTTAGGTTTATTCCTGTGTATTTTATTCTTTTTGATGCAACTCTGAATGGAATTGTTTTCCTGATTTCTCTCCCTGCTAGTTCATTGTTAGTGTATAGGAATGTTACAGATTTCTGTGTATTAATTTTGTACCCATTTTGTTGAGAGTTTTTATCATGAATGGATGTTGAATTTTGTTGAATGCTTTTTCAGCATCTATGGAGATGATCGTGTGGTTTTTGTCCTTATTTTTTGTTGATGTAGTGGATGACGTTGATGGATTTTCGAATGTTGTACCATCCTTGTATCCCTGGAATAAATCCTACTTGATCATGATGGATGAACTTTTTGATGCATTTTTGCATTCGGTTTGCTGATATTTTGTTGAGTATTTTTGCATCTATGTTCATCAGGGATATTGGTCGGTAATTTTCTTTTTTTGTGGTGTCTTTGCCTGGTTTTGGTATTAGAGTGATGCTGGCCTCACAGAATGAATTTGGAAGTATTCCCTCTTCTTCTACTCTTTGGAAAACTTTAATGAGGATGGGTATTAGGTCTTCACTAAATGTTTGATAAAATTCAGTGGTGAAGCCATCTGGTCCATGCATTTTTGATTACCAATTCAATTTCGTTGCTGGTAATTGGTCTGTTCATATTTTCTGTTTCTCGGTCAGCCTTGGGAGGTTGTATTTTTCCAGAAAGTTGTCCATTTCTTCTAGGTTATCCAGTTTGTTAGCATATAATTTTTCATAGTGTTCTCTAATAATTCTTTGTATTTCTGTGCTGTCCGTACTGATTTTTCATTTCTCATTTCTGATTCTGTTTATGTGAGTAGACTGTCTTTTTTTCTTGATAAGTCTGGCTAGGGGTTTATCTATTTTGTTTATTTTCTTGAAGAACCAGCTCTTGCTTTCATTGATCCTTTCTATTGTTTTATTCTTCTTGATTTTATTTATTTCTGCTCTAATCTTTATTATGTCCCTCCTTCTACTGACTTTGGGCCTCATTTGTTCTGCCTTTTCTAGTTTTATTGTGAGTTTAGACTGCTCATATGGGATTGTTCTTCTTTCCTGAGGTAGGCCTGTATTGCAATATACTTTCCTCTTAGCACGGCCTTTGCTGCATCCCACAGATTTTGCGGTGTTGAATTATTGTTGTCATTTGTCTCCATATATTGCCTGATCTCTGTTTTTATTTGGTTAAGGATCCATTGGTTATTTAGGAGCATGTTGTGAAGCCTCCATGTGTTTGTGGGGTTTTTCGTTTTTTTTGCGTAATTTATTTCTAGTTTCATACCTTTGTGGTCTGAGAAACTGGTTGATACAACTTCAATCTTTTTGAATTTACTGAGGCTCTTTTTGTGTTCTAGTATATGATCTATTCTTGAAAATGTTTCATGTGCACTTGTAAAGAATGTGTTTCTGCTACTTTTGGGTGTAGAGTTCTGTAGATGTCTGTTAGGTTCATCTGTTCTATTGGTCAGTGCCTCTGTCTCCTTACTTATTTTCTGTCTGGTTGATCTGTCCTTCAGAGTGAGTGGTGTGTTGAAGTCTCCTAGAATGTATGCATTGCATTCTATTTCTCCTTTTAATTCTGTTAGTATTTGCTTCACATATGTAGGTGCTCCTGTGTTGGGCACATAGATATTTATAATGGTTATATCTTCTTGTTGGATTGACCCTTTTATCATTATGTAATGCCCTTCTTTGTCTCTTGTGACTTTCTTTGTTTTGAAGTCTATTTTGTCTGATACAAGTAGTGCAACTCCTGCTTTTTTCTCCCTATTAGTTGCATGAAGTATCTTTTTCCATCCCTTCACTTTTAGTCTATGTATGTCTTTGGGTTTAAAGTGTATCTCTTGTAGGGAGCATATAGATGGGTCTTGTTTTTTTATCCATTCAGTGACTCTATGTCTTTTGATTGGTGCATTCAATCCATTTACATTTAGGGTGATTATCGATAGGTATGTACTTATTGGCATTGCAGGCTTTAGATTCGTGGTTACCAAAGGTTCAACATTGACTTCCTTACTATTTAAGAGTCTAACTTAACTCACTTAATATGCTATTACAAACACAATCTAAAGGTTCTTTTTTTTTTCTTCCTCCTCCATTCTTTGTATATTAGGTATCATATTCTGTACCTTTGTCTATCCCTTGATTGACTTTGGGGACAGTTAATTTAATTTTGCATTTGCTTAATAATTAGGTGTTCTACTTTTGTTACTGTGGTTTTATTACCTCTGGTGACAGCTATTAAACCGAAGGAACACTTCCATCTATAGCAGTCCCTCCAAAATACACTGTAGAGATGGTTTGTGGGAGGTAAATTCTCTCAGCTTTTGCTTATCTGGGAATTGTTTAATCCCTCCTTCAAATTTAAATGATAATCTTGCTGGATAAAGTATTCTTGGTTCAAGGCCCTTCTGCTTCATTGCATTAAATACATCATGCCACTCCCTTCTGGCCTGTAAGGTTTCTGTTGAGAAGTCTGATGATAGCCTGATGGGTTTTCCTTTGTATGTTATCTTATTTCTGTCTCTGGCTGCTTTTAATAGTCTGTCCTTATGCTTGATCTTTGCCATTTTAATTACTACATGTCTTGGTGTTTTCTTCCTTGGATCCCTTGTGTTGGGAGATCTGTGCATCTCCATGGCCTGAGAGAATACCCCCTTCCCCAGATTTGGGGAAGTTTTCAGCAATTACCTCCTGAAAGACACTTTCTATCCCTTTTTGTCTCTCTTCTTCTTCTGGTGCCCCTATAATGCAAATATTGTTCCGCTTGGATAGGTCACACAGTTCTCTCAATATTCTTTCATTCTTAGAGATCCTTTTTTCTCTCTCTGCCTCAGCTTCTTTGTATTCCTCTTCTCTAGTTTCTATTTCATATATCGTCTCCTCCACTGTATCCAGTCTGCTTTTAATACCCTCCACTGTGCTCTTCAATGATTGGATCTCCAACCAGAGTTCATTCCTGTTCTTGAATATCTTTCCACACCTCCATGAGCATGTTAATGATTTTTAGTTGAACTCCCTTTCAGGAAGAGTCATGAGGTCGATGTCATTTAAATCTTTCTCAGGAGTTGTATTAATAATTTTACTCTGAACCAGGTACCTTTGGTGTTTCATATTTGTATATGGTTCCCTCTAGGGCCCAGAATCTCTAGTCCCTGGAGCTGCTTGGCCCCTGAAGCAATGTCAGGGGTCCCAGGGGAGCGGTATTGGTGCCTGGGGGAAGGAAAGAGATGTTTCCTGCTTCCCGGCTGCTATGTCTCTCTCCACTGGCTGAACCAGTGAGCCGAGTACACAGGTATAAGCCTCTATGGTTTGGGTTTGTAGTTGCTGTAGACAGATCTTCCCTCTGGCTGGCCTAATGCCACAGTAGGGTTTGCCAATTTGCGAGCCAGGTGGGGCTGGCTGGGAGAAAGGTGCAGTAGGCTGCATATCACGGATGGGGTCTTTGGAGCTGTGTAGTCAGCCATGGAGCTGGAGCACCTGAAGATGGTCTAAGGAGGAGGATTTCTTTTCCTCCTTAAATATGAGAGTCTATATGGCAAAGCTCCCAACCTGCTGGGCAGGGTGCACCCAGAGAATTTTGTCTACCTTTCCTCTCTCCTGAGCAGTAAGCTCTGTGCAATCCCTGCCCCTTTAGCAGCCCTTTTGCTAAGGGCTTCCTTTTTAGGATGTCTCTCAGACTGCTCACCTTTCTTTTGTCCCAGAGCAGCCAGATATGAATCCCTGCTTTCCACAAGCATCTGGAATCTCAGTCTGTCCAGGAATTCTGCCTGTCTTAGCTTTCCAACCCCATCATGAAAGCAACATGAAATGTAGGTTTGTGCTCCCTTAGCAGATCTGCAGAGTTAGGTATTCAGCAGTCCCAGGCCTCCACTCCCTCCCTGCTCTGTTTCTCTTCCTCCCACCAGTGAGCTGAGGTCAGGGAAGGGCTTGGGTCCTGCCGGGCCACAGCTTTGGTACATTACCCTGTTCTGTGAGGTCTGCTCTTTTCTCCAGGTGTATGTAGTTTGGTGCAGTCCTCTTTCCTGTTGCTCTTTCAGGATTAGTTGTATTAATTATATTTTCATATTATATGAGGTTTTAGGAGGAAGCCTGTGTCTCACCTCTCACGATGCCATTTTTTATCCTTTCCTCCTAAATATGAACATCCTAAAAAGGAATACTTCGGAGTGAAGGCAGTATTTCACTAAACTTAGAAAAAATTATGCCAAATTCTGGACAAAGAAATTTACCTGGGCTATCATCACTTTCAATTCCCTTCCTCTCTCCTGTCTAAATATAATTTCAATTGTAATTTGAACTTCCATGACTTTATTATTTACAAACTGATTTACTAGTAAACCATGGCCAATTAGTTAAATCATGGTTTGTGATGGGAGTCCTACTCCTATTAGTTTCAAATAACAGACAAAAGAATTGAATGAGATTAACCCCAGACTACAGCAATGACCCTAAAAGTCTAACAGCGAATTAGACATTCTAAAGGCCAATTCGTTGACCAGCTGTCATCAAGGATCCTAAGAAACCGAGTCCATGGAGAGGAGGAAGAGATCAGAAGGGGAAAGAATCTGGAAGGCCACGCCAAACAATGGAGTGTTAAAATAGCCAGGGAGATGTACCAGGAAGGAAGATAGACAGTCTAAGAAAGCTAGCAGGTATATTTTTTCAGTTTGATCCAGAAGCATGCAAATTTAGAATCTCAATTCTTGGTCATATTGCCTCAGGAAATAATGAACTTGTTACTGCAAATATGTAGGCAGAGACTTGGCTAGGAGTGCATCTCAATTCAAGCACATTGTAACATGCCATACTGTTAGTAAGTGAACTCTTTAAACAGGTACCCACAAAAGCTAGTAATCCTAGGGCACTTGGCAGGCAGATTCAATTGGCCCTAGTGCAAATATATGTCAATAAACTGCTGGACACAATTTAAATAAATCATCAAGACAGAAGAGTCCAACACATACTGTGTCTGAGTATCCGAAGCCAGAAAGCCATTACTCTGCCCACTTTCCAGTAACTACACACCACGTTCTAACTCATGCCATCACCAGCTGCTACTACATCCTACCTAGTCTCCTGCGTCCAAACTTCCCTCCCCAGGCCCGCTCCCAAACTGCCAACAGGGCGCACTTTCTACAGTGCAGCTGCGCTCATGATACCCCCTGCTTAGAGATCTTTCAGATCAGAGCCCTGTTTCACTTTCTAGTCTAGTCTTCTGCCATCTCCCTCCACACTTCAAGCTTAGCCATACTATAGGTTCTTTCAGTTAACCAAATAAGCCCGTTATTCTTTCTGCCTGGAATGCACCCCGACCCAAGCTGCACATACCTCTGGCCTTTACTTCTGTCACAGAGCTTCTTTATTTCCCTTATCATACCACCCATCAAACACTCTCTTCAGACAGCATTTACCTGTCTAAATCCCATAGTAGATTGTAAGCCACCAGGAGGACAAGACCCAGGGGTGTTTTACATTTTCTCACTTGCATGTGGCATATGGATGGTGCTCAATAAACACTGATTGAATGAATAAATGAACCATTTTACCAGTTTGTCACATCTGTATAAACAGACATTAGACTATAGTTAGGTGGCTGTAGCTCATTCCATCTCATTTAGCTACATAGCTGTGGTCTTTTACTTTACTGTATTACAGTGCTAAAAGTAAAATATAGTTAGTAGTCAATGCCATAAAAAAGGTTATAAAAATAGATAGAGACCGCTATAAAATAGAGACCTAAGGAAGAAGAATAAGGCTTTTGTTCCATGACTATTCAGATCACTTTCAAGGCCTTAAATCTGGAAGACAAATAGGCATCCTGGTATTGTTTTATGATTCTCTCATTATCCAGCCATCTTCCAGGAAGCCACTGATTTGTGCGGTATTATTAGGTTGGAAATAAATAGACTTTGAAGGCTGTAAATGCATATCTCCAGGCTACTCATAACTAGTGCAGGTAAGGAAAGAACATCAAACCTATTTCTAAAACCAAAAACAAAAGGAAAATAAAAACCTAACACAAGAGCAAAATTTCTCAGCCACACCAATATTTGTTATGCCACTGAGTTATGTTTTTAATTTTTACATACCTGAATATGCAACTTAGCATGTGAAAATTTGATTCAATGTCTTGGTCTTGGGCCAACGCAATTTAAAAAGGAAGAGAAAATACCAGGAGAAAATGAAATAAATAGGAGGGAAAGAAAAGATTCAAGCAAATGGCTTAGAAAGTGCCTTTGCAAATACTTACATGTTCATGATGAGATGGTATTCATGCTTTTTTCTCATTTAATTAAAAATCTATAAATTTTATGCTGGCTAGAGAATAAAATGAAAGAAAATCTAAACTTGCCCCTGAGGTTATTCTTTGGTTGTATCATTTGTTTTAATTCAAAACTTGCTGTATATAAAGTAATACTACCTTACTTTCTTAATAGATGAAATTACTAGTTATCTACTATCCCTTTTTATCCAATGGTATGGTCTTTGATCCATGCCTTGATGGAATTCCTAGAATGACTTGCCACTGAACAAGCCCTGATCTCTACCTCTATGAGGATGCCAATGAACTGGCTGGACAATGTTTCTGAGCCTATAAGGGAGGTAGGTTAGTAAGTATGCAATTAGTAGTGGGTCAGTAAGGAGTGTCTTTCCATTTGCTACTACTTCCATCCAGAGGAGAAAAATAGCAGTGGCAGTGAGGTAGGGCAGGGACATGGGACAATTACAATTAATTTCTCCTGCCTATGATGAAAAATCCCAAGATATAACTAGTATAGTAAAAACAGGAGGGACTCCATCTTATGACTAAGATTCCATTTTAAAAATAAGGGAGTTAGAAGGTAAGATTCCTAACATATTTTATGGTAATCAGCCAATAACCTACCCTATCTTAAGGCAGGGCAAACAGTCCTAAATTCCTTGTGTTAAGTTTACCTTACAGAATATCTAGAGGACAGATTATGGATGCTGACATAATGTTTCTCACTGGACAGACATCACGAGGCTACATGCCAAGCCTACATGCCCCCCTTCCATTCCACCTGCCCTTTGCCCCATTCTTGAAAGCCTGAAAAGACAGAACCCTAAGCCCTTAAGCATGCCTCCTGAGGTTGCCTGCACTCGCCTTTCTTCAGGTGTGCACATTGCCTTAGATAAAGCCTTCTAGACGCTCAACTTACTGCATTTTGTCTCTTGCATTTCCAAGCCTCTTGGGAGGTTAATAAGAGACCCTTTTCCCAGTGGTAAGACTTTGCTATTTGCTATTTCAGTCAATTTTCTAGACTTAGGCATAGGTGTTCTCTCTCTCTGTTCTACTTCAGACAAGTAGGGAAGGGCTACTGAGATCTCTGCTTTGGGCTTGCAAGTTCCCGTTGCCTGGGAGACAGGGACAGGACTGCAGCTGAACAATCATGCTCTTTAGTAGCCTGCCCCTAAATTTTCTTTCTTTGCCTTTGGGAAGTTCTCAGAACATAATCTCATTCCATCCAGTGCTCTGTGGCTCCCACAGATCCTAGGGTGGTAGGGCCTTAGTTCCCATGCCATGCAGATTCAAGTGGACACTGGATGCCACTTGACCCTGGCTTCAGGAGTTGGCAAGGGATCTGCCCTATGCTGAGCAGGAGTTCAATGAGCTTCCCTTTCCCCCCTCTGCTCTTCCTCGCTCTCAGCTGCCTGGGCAGCTGCTGTCATTTGCTGCTACTCTTGCTTTAATGAATTCCTTCCTTATTTATACTCCTCCAAACTGTTTGAGAATTCTTTCTCAGTCTGAGTCAAGAACCCTCCCCCGTCCAGGTTGAGGTTTCATCTAGTGCACAGGGAGAGACCTCCCCAGATGCAGCTGCCTGACAACAGCAGCAATAACAGTGTGAGCATGAAGCTAATGTTAGGATTTTATTTTGCCTTCTTGTGCCTCCACATGAATAGTACACACATGACTTAAAGGTCTAAGTTCCCCTATAAGATTATGAATTTCATTAAGGCAAGGACCTCATCAGTCTTGTTCCCACTGTATCTGCAGGGCCTTGCATATGGAAGGAATTCAATAAATATGTATTGAGAAAATCAATGAACAAATAAGTAAATCCATGCATCTCTTCATATATCCATTAGTGGAGGTTGGGGAAAATTACCTGTGTTTCTTATTACACTAACTTCCCACTAAATATTGCACAGAATATCATTACTTCATTCATACATTCACTCAATCAGTTAGCATTCATTTAACAAATATTTATCATGCACCTATTAAGAGCCTGGCCCTCTGCTGAACACTGAGAACTCCATGGTAAGCAAAGCTGACCTTGGTTCCGACCCTCACTGGGCTACAGATGAGCAGGGAAAAGAGGCAGTAAGTCAATCAACCACAAGCATGATGGGTAAGCATTCTAATGGGGGGAAAACAGGATTAAGTGAAGACCATTAGTTGGGGAGCCTACTATCCAGGTAAGAATGTAGTGGCGGACTGGATCACAATCTTGGTGATGAGTTAATAAACACTTCGAAGAAATCATTCAAACCAGCATGCCTCAGCAGTGTATAACACAAACAAACATGAAGGGCTAGGCTACCAACCATTTGCAACATAATTAAAGGAATTCTAATCAGAGAAAAGCCTTGGTTCTTCTCACTTTGTTTTGTTAAAAGATTCCAGGTTAGCACATTAGCACAATAGTCAGGATATATGCTTTTGCCCCAGTTTGACCTTCCATTCATTGAGTCCCACTTATCTTTTAAAACAGGCTCAGTATCCCTATATAAGCATAATAGCATTCTATACATTTTTATCCTAATATTAAGTTCTAATTTATTTTTGTTACTTCACGGTGCTTAAAATATATTAATGAATAAATTATTCTATAATCCTAGTATTTGTATCCTAGAGTAGTCCAAATGAGGAATGTAATTTTAGATATCTAAATAAATGGAATGGTTTAAAATAGTATTTACATTGTTTGAACATGTATAGCTTAAGGGAAGGAACTTTTCTGTGATGGAATTACAAAATAATGTGCATTTATTTTGTCTACTGTCCTACATATATTTGTAGTCACATCCTCAGCTCACTGACAAACATCACTAATCTAGAAGTAATTTCTTTGTCATACATGCAAAATAAAAGAAGAAACCAGTTTAGAAGACCTCAGTGATAAATCTGATTCCTGGAAACCATTAGAAAGTCTGTAAATACCACTGAAGATTTTTTTGGATGATTCTAGATTTGGGATATGTTCCTCTATTTTAACTGGGTCATTAAGAATCACACAGCAAAATATCTGCTCCAGAAAACTGAAAGTGTATTGAATGCTAACCTGAAGGAAAGGAAAAACTTGAGCTGTCATTTCTCTCTGCTTCCTCCCGAAATATGGCTCAAAAAGGGGAGACCTGTGTGGAGATACAGCAGCTGAGCTGCTGTCAGCACGACTTCCAGCAGATACGAGGAAAGGCTGTCACCTGCCCCAGACCAGCCCATCACACATGACAACATTGTGATTTGTCCTGTCACACTGCATGCCAAGATGAGCCCGTGTTCCAACACCACTACACTTTGTTAAAACACGTGTATCTTCAAGCCTTGGAGAAAGATTTCCACTGTTGCTGAATTAAGTTAAACATTTGGAGGATTAGAGCAAAAATATATAGTGTATAGCACAGTGTAATAAATGGCAAAGAAGCTGATAAACCTGGTCTGTACATTTTTTAACTTGCTTAAAATTAATAACCCATATTAGCAATAGCCAACATTTTACAGCCTTACCAGCCAATAATCAAACTTACCCATATCTGAAGTAAGTGCTAAAGTGCCTGCAGAGGCGGTGAGCCAGTTCTCGTTTACCACAAGCTTCAGGCCCAGCTAATATCAACATGGGATAAGGCGCATCCAGACTGGGAAGAGTGCTGTAACACAGGGCAGAGTCAGTGACGGTCCTATCCCAGTCAGACATGCAGCACGGTAACTGTATCCTGTGTGTAAGGTGTCTCTGTCACAGTCACAATTAACTCAACAATCGAGCACTTGCTATATGTAGGCATTGTATAGTAGCAGACGGTTGGTCCTACTTTCCAGAAGCAAGCTGATTATACTATGCCAAAAATAATATTTAAAGCATAGATAACAAGTAAAATCCAAATATATGTAAACCTATTAACAATTTCTTAAAAAGAAAAATATGGTAAGCTGTATTAGTTCTTGGTTGATAAAAAGTATTCCTCCAAGGACTTCAAAATGAAAGAAATGCCCTAGACCACCCTCTGAGAGTTAAACTTTAATATCCACACCTCTTGAACCAGAATATAGATATGCAAAGAAACTGGTAATAAACTAAAATTTACATGAGCAATTACTTTGTGCTGGGCACTATTCTAGAATTCTCTAGCTAATTAAAATGTTTCTCTCATTATCCCCATTTAACACACAAAGAAACTAAAGTACAGAGAGGTTAATTAGCTTCCTGAAAGTAAAAGCCAGTTAAATCCAAGCTGATAGATGGATTTAGGCATGGCGCTGGGCCAGAAAGACTGAACTAAAAATTAATTTATTCACAAAATCTCCTATAATATGCTGAGCAGAAGTGTTGAGATTCCACTCATGGCACAAATTATAGAAACATAGAATAAAATATAATATTTTAAAAATACATGGCTGAGGTATAGCTTCTATGAAGAATGGAGGCAGTGGCAGCATAGTTTTTCAATCTCTGAATACCTACATAAGAACAGAAAAACTTGAGAGCAAAAACCCATAATAAAATGGGTTGAAAAGTCTCTTCACAAACAACAAACCCCAAGACTTTCACAGCCTAGGAAATCTGTGCTTGAGGAAGAAAGAGGAAGCAATGGGGCAGACCTGAGAACAAGGGAACCCCAAGATGGCCCCTGGGAATCGCTGGTACGCAGGTAGGCTAATCTTAAACAGGTACAACCACCTGTACATGAATGTTCATAATGGCTGTGTTTGTAATGACCAAAAAGTGGAATCAGCCCATATGTCAAGAGACGAAGTTTAAACTACCTGTGGTGCATCCATATTAAGAAATACTCAGCAGTAAAAAGGAATGACTATTGATACATCCAAGTACTTGGATGAATTTCCAGGGAATCAAGTTAAGGAAAAAAATAAAGGCAATCCCAAAAGGTTATATACTATATGATTCCATGTACATAGCATTCCTGAAATGACATCACAGAGAGACGGGGAACAGATTATTTGTAGCCAGGAGTTAGGGAAGATGAGAAGGACAGAGGTGGCGATGACTATAAAAGGGAAGCATAGGGCTCCTTGTGACCAAACTCTCCTGTGTCTTGACTGTAGTGTTGCTCATATGAATCTAACAGTGTGGAGAACTAAAGGCACACAAGAGTATAGGGAAAACTGACAAAATCTGATAAGGTTGATGGATTGTATCAATGTCAATGTCCTGGTTTTGATATTGTGCTATAGCTACGCAAGATATATCACTGGAGGAAACTAGGTGAAAAATATATAGAATTTCTCTGTATTATTTCCTACAACTGCATGTAAATCTAAAGCTATCTCAAAATTTCAAAAAGTTTAAATGACTAAAGAGAAAATAATTTGACAGGAAGTAAAAATATTGAAGATAGGCAAAGGAGATCTTCTTTTGAAGAAGAAAACCGAAGGAAGAGAACAAATTAAAGACTGTAATTCAAGAAAACCTCCCTGTAATAAAAATATAAAACAAAACTATACACTGAAAGAGCACAGAGCCCACTTGAGACTGACTACTGGCCCAGAATGAGTAATGTCAAAACACAGTCCAGTAAAATTACTGGACTTTAAAGAAAAAAAAATGGTTCATCTAGAGAGAGAACACATGACTTAGAAGGGAAAGTAAATTAAATGGTCATCAGATTTTCGACAGCAATGTTTTGCATCAAAAGAAAATAAAGCAACATCTTTACTATATTCAAGGAAACAAGTGTGAGACATGACTTTACATATAACATAAATGACTTTCAAATATAAAGTTCTGTAAATAGTATCAACTTGCAAGAGTTCAAGGGATACTGATACCATAGCCCCTTCTAAGGACTCTACTAGAGAACAAGCTTCATATAACCAAAATGACTCAAGAGACATCAATATAAGGTCTGGTGGTGAGCAGTAAATATGCAGTTATCCACAAATACAAGAATAAATGACAGCAAAGGAGAAAGTATAATATGTGATGGCTACATATTCTGACAATATAAATACATATTCTGACACTATTTTTAAGATGGGGTGATTGACACTTACATGAAATACATACAATAGGCAAATTCATAGACACAAAGGTAGATTAAAAGTCACGAGGGACTGGGAGTAGCAAGGAATGGGAAGTTGCTGCTACGGAATTTCTGTTTGGGGTGATGAAGAAGTTTTGGAAATAGATGGTGGTGATGGTTACACAACACTGTGAATAAAATTAATGCCACTGAACTGTACACATGGGTGAAATGGCAAATTTTATGTTATATATATTTTACCACAATGAAAGAATGGGAAGGTATCAATGGGAAGAGCATAGGCAAGATATGGTTTTAATGTTTCCAGTAATCATGCTGGTGGTAGGAATAGTATTGGGATTCTGATTCTGATACTGTTGTGGTGTAATATGGAATTAAAAAAAAAGTAATTATGGGATGTCCTAAATCCATTTTCCTCTGTGTCCCTGGTGTGGGAGAAAAGGAGGATACAAATATAATATAATAGAGAAAAGGTTAAGTAAATGCTCAACTATAGTCTTGAAATTGAATTATAAGTATCAATATGAATTCAGCAGGTATTTTGTCATCTATCTATAGAAAGATAGAGTTAGATCTATCTAGATACAGATTACATACATATCAACAGACTGAACAGCTGTAGATAGATAGGTACAAATAGATAAATAGGATAGAGACAATAGATGGATGGATAGTTGGATGGGTGGGTGGGTAAGAGGGAGGGAGGAAAAATATATATTCTCAGCTCTGTCCACTAAAAGGCCTAGAAGCAATGACCCACCCAGCAGCAATGATTATGTCCAGCACCCCGACTGGGACTGGGGACTCCATTTTTCACTAAAACAAACCAGGACTTCCTGGAGAAATGGCTGATTCCAAAGTTTGGACACGACTTGTACAAGACGAGCCTGGAGAACCTCGTCATACCAGAGAGCGAGAAAGCCATCAGTGACTTCCAGCTCACAGTCAAGGTTCTGCTGTGTCGTTTTATTATTGTATCCTCACCCCAATCAAATCAGAAGAGGGGACAGTGATTCCCCAATAATGCAACATTAAAGTCCCACAGTCAACAATCAGGGTTCCTCTCCGGGAGCTGCCAGAGAGCTGGGTTACTAGCCCAGGGCAGGAAAGGCAATGGCAGGACTGCGCCAACTCCATGAGTTTTTCACATGAACACAGCCCCGTCCTGGAGCACTCAGGGCTGCTGGACCATTTGCTCTTATTTTCCCGATAGCCAGAAATGATCAAGAAATATGTATTTATCAGACACTGCTGTAAATTTCTTTGGTACGTATTTTTATATAAATGTACCTCAAAGCATGAAACAACTAGCAATCTCATAAACTAAAAAATAAATACAATGAGGATATAAGTGGCCTTCTTTTAAATCAAATGTGCTTTTCCAGATGTATGCAAATAAATGATAAATCATTTCACCTAGAGGGCTACCATAAATCTATAAAACTGTCAATGCCTATATTATTAAATTACATGTAAAACATCATGTCCTGGATGCAAAATAAAAACATTTTGCTCTCTGTGGGAAACCAGCCCTGTGGAGCACAGGAGCAAATACCACACGAGGGAGGGAAGCCATTTATAACCAAGAGATTTTACAAGTATTTTTAAAATGCCTTTGGGTATTGATAGAATTTCTGTATTATACTTATAGCATAAATGGCCATCTGCTGCAACAGATTGTTTAAGAAGAAATGGAGAAACCGTGGTAAATCTGTCTTCAAACTTAGACGTGAGAGACACTCTTCATGTGTTCAACCAAGCTGGTGACCCACAAGCTCAGTGCAATCACTATAAAGATTATTTCAGGTTTCCCTTAGGCGGACTGGGCTTCCTTCTAGGGATTCTCTAATAATCTGCATCCATGGATGTTCTTTGAGCAGGGGTATCTCGCATTCACTCACAGCTAAGGAGAAATTTGCAATGGAGAGAAATCACAAGTCTCTGCTAAGGAGGCTAAGGTCTGTGGTTCTATCCTATAGCACAAAAACTGACTTTTAAAACTTTTTTTTGTATTTCACTGACCTATGTCACAGGGTAGCTACCATTCAAGGGACTAGATGAAAGAAGGGAAACGAAGCCACTCATTGCCACACTTGGGAAAACACCGACAAGTGAGCTCCATATTCAAGCATGTGATGATCAATGCTATAACTGAGACAACATAGCCAGCCTATCGCATGAAGGAAGATCTGATCCTTTCCGTCAGAGAAGATGAGGAAGGAATGGGTCACAACAGAGGGCTAAGAAAGATGATGAGGTTGTCCTGTGCTTGTCACTCTGAGGTCCACCTTGTGGATCCCTAATGAATACCTGTCAAAGATCCTCTGTGGCTGCATCACACTGTTGACAACATGGGTCAGGTGATCCTGGGCTGCAACCACTTCCGGGGGAGGGTCATATTTATTCACTGCTGCAACCTTTTCCAGAGTTAGAAATGCAAAAGGAAAACAAAGTTTGTCTCTAGAAAGAAGGCTTATTTTTTCTTCAGTGAAATATTCTAGACATGCAACCAGGTATAGAAAATAATGTAATGAACACTCAGGAATCTTTGCTTAGTCTTCATGTCTACTCTGACTTTCTTAAAACCTAAATAATGATAATTATTTTAAAATATTGAACTAGAGCTCCTTGGTCCTCTACTCCTTTGTACTCTCTGATTTGGGAGGGCAAAAGCGACAACAAAAACAAGCTTCTAAAGTCCAAGATTACTTTTAATACAGTAAACATGCCAACTTTCAGTATGAAAAGAAGGAATAAAATTCATAGTTCTAGATTCCAGGTAATTGATATTGCAATTTTGTCTCATCCCATCTCACCAAAAACTACTGTGATTATCTCAAGTTCTACCCAAAACTCCTCCTCTTTCAGCATAACTTTTTCTGTTCAAAGAAATGGACCTTTCTTCATAATGTACAATTCTCTATCCCCCATCTTTGTCATCCCTCTAAATGCATTATCTTCATCTACCACACCTTTACTTAATATAAGGCTTTAAAATGTATTCCCTTTGCAAAATGTTAATGGGAAACAGAAACCTAAGAAGTGCCTTTTAGTGTGACAATAGTAACAAACTAGCATAACTATTTTTAACCAAGATTTCAGAAAGGTATTTATGAAATGGAGTACCTGCCTTTCTACATATTTACACTTGTTTTCATTCCCATCTCAAATTTTCATCCAGTGGAAGAAATGCCTCATTAGTGGAGATTTCATCAGTCATGAAAGCAAGACAAAATAGCTACCATGGTTGTGGTGGGGGAGGTAGGCGCTAGGGCTCAAGGTCTGGTTACTCCAGAATTGTGTGTCCAGAGGAATAATTATCTTAAGGAGCAGAATTAAGGATTTAAGACATCAGAGCAGTGGTTTATTGGAGTGTTTTTTGATTATATGGTAGAAGGTGATCAAAATACATTTCATTATTAAATGAATTTTTAGAGTAACATGGAATCACCTACCCTCTAACTATAATATTTTCCAAATTCAGAGACTGCCATATGCTGCCAGCCTATGGAAAGAGTGCTGCTTCCACTCCCCACCCACCAATCTTTCACTGTACTAACAGCAGGGCTTTTGCTGTCTTTGTACTGATGCTCAGCTTTGCAGGTTAAACACCAGTTAGGAAACAGTCCCTAAATAAATAATGAATTTCCATATTGTTTTGTGTGTCACTTATTGATTATATTTGCCCTGCAGCAGGAAGCATGAACTCATAAACACATGAAACGATATGATTACATACCTTTTCTTCCACTTTAATCTTCTTCTGATCTAATTCTGTTAATCGTAGTAGCATAAAAATTACGAAGAACCAATATTCAGATTTTTCCTATTTGAAATAGCAAGAGGACTTATCAGTTGCTTTCCTTTTCCCAAATTCACAAGCACCAGCATTCTACTGTCATGAGTGCAGGTCTGTCACCTACCACCCATCATTCACACACCCTCACAGGTCTCTACATTTTAACCATTACCAGTCCCCTTATATTAACAAGTCAAATGTAGGCTGCTCCTTGTAACTTAGAAAGCTCTTCAAATGTATAATTTGGTTAATTTCCCTGTGAGATAAGCAGGAAGGTACAATTATCTTCATTTCTTTTTTTTTTTTTTTGGTATTATTAGTATACAATTACTTGAGCAACATTGTGGTTACTAGATTTCCCCCATTATCAAGTCCCCACCATATACCCCATTACAGTCACTGTCCATCAGTGTAGAAAGATTCTATAGAGTCACTACTTGTCTTCTCTGTGCTATACTGCCTTCCCCGTGCCCCTCCCTACATTATGTGTGCTAGTTGTAATGCCCCTTATTCCCCTTATCCCTCCCTTCCCACCCATCCTTCCCAGTCCCTTTCCCTTTGGTAACTGTTCATTTCTAAAGAGAAAAACAACTAAGCCTCAGAGGGGTGAAACACTTCATCTAAGACTCCAAGGCCAGTGAGTCACACCCCATCTTTTAACTCTAAAAGGTTTCATTATTGCAAATAATGGAACATTATTTCTTTTTACTTTGTATTTGGATTAATTTGTATCACTTATGAATTTGTTTTACAATAATAAAATAATATTCATGTATAGAACAAATTCCTTATTACTCCCAACCATATGCTGTGTTAGGATTATCTGGCTTTTAAAATTATAATGAAAGTTTGTTGTATTAAGAAGCTACATCTTTGAAGTGAAAGATATTAGTAGCTGATGCATTTTCTAGATGAGAATGCATATGAAATGAACGTACAAAGGTATCTTGTGTGTACTTTAATGTGTAAATGGGGGAGTTTGTGTATATGAATGAGTTAATAGGTATAAAATGGTTGTGATGTTTATTTATACATAAGCACAAACAGTCTATGGATCTGAAACTGGGGATTGATGGGCACTTCAAGCCCTGCTCCTTTCTTTTCCAGAGGTGCTTTTAAATTGTCTGCCAGTACTCCCATGCCACGGGTTATTTCTATTCTTAAATCTTAGTTTTTGTTTTGATTTTGGCTTTTTGCCTGTCCAGACATGTTCATCAAGATACACACAAAAAGAAAAGTATTCAGAGATACATACAAATTCAAGAGTCTATGGAAAGGTGAGTGAAGGGTAGGTAGAGAAGTGTAATGAAGGACAAATGGACAAAGAGGGAGAGGCAGAGGCCAAGAGAAAGGATTTATCAATGGAAGGAGAGAGAGGTCTTAAAAACAGTCATGGATCTTTGAATCCCACAGGTAAAGAATCTGTAGGAAACATTATTTTCTTCTACAGTCATTTTACAACAACACCGATTTCACAGCTATATTCAGACAAATCACTTTAGGTATCTAATCTTAGCCTTTCCTTCCCCAGTTATAAAATCGGAGCCATATTCTGTCTACACCTCTGGCATGCTGCATTCTCTAATGTAAAAGGACACTGCTCTACAATCTCAGCAGCTCCCTCCTGCAATCTTCATTACCACCTGGATGAGTCACACATGGCCACACGGAATAGGGAATTTCAGGCTTTCCTTTCACTGACAGTGATGCAAGGTGCTACTTTGCTTACTCCTTCTGTTTCCCAAGACAGAATGAAGGGGATCACATTGTATTCACATTCTTGACATTCCTTATCAAAACCACCTCTTGAAGAATTATTCCAAGAAAGTCTTCACACTCCCTCCCCTGATATAAATGATCTCTCACCTGAATTGGATTTCTTAGAAGATTGAGAACTCGAAGGAGAGGTAGATTTTCAAGGTATTCTATTTCGCCCAGCTCAGCAATCTGTTCAAGAAAGAAAAAAAAATTATCATAGATTACAGGCATAAAGATAATAGGAAACAACATAAGAGGAGCTACTTTGGATTCTTTAAATTCAACTTATTACAAAAATTACCCCATAACTCATAGACTCTGAGATGTAACTGGGGGTTGCTATGGGTGAGGGGCTGGTGTGGGCGGGTGAGGTAGGTGATGGGGATAAAGAGGCACAAAGATCTCGATCATAATATAAGTTGATCACGGCAATGGAAGTGCAGCATGGAAAATATAGTCAATGGTTCTGTAACATCTTCCTATGTTGACAGACAGCAACTGCACTAGTTGGGGTGAGGATTTAATAATATGGGTAACTGTTGAACCACTGTGTTGTATACTTGAAATCAATAAATAGTGTATGTCAGCTATATTTCAATAAACAATTGCTCTGTTGAATATCCAGCCTTTTTAGGGAAAACTCCACAAAGCCATGCAGAGCAAGGGAATTATTATATATGCCCCTCCGATAAATGTGAGCACACCCCCCACACCTCCTCTCTGGCTGGAGAACAGTGAGGTGGTCTTCATCTCAGCCATGTTTGTTCTCAGGTAGCAATCAAATAGTATACAGAATCAGAGAAACAGTACAAAAAGTGCATGCAAGGGCAACCTGGTTCTCTACCCACCTCACCTCTAACCTTTCCTAGACTTCCCTCCCAACACTGCTTCTGCTAGCCTGGTTATCTGTGGCTGCTGAAGCCTTCTTACTGCATGCACATGTGTAGCTCTATCATCTTTTCATTAAAAAATAATTATTTTAAGGAAAGCTTAAAAATTAAAAATGGAAAACTGACATACTTCTTGACCTGGATGCTACTTGGGTGTTCACTGGAAAACTTTTCTTTAAACTGTACATTTATGTTCTATGCTTTGTGTGTAGGTTGGGTCACAACTCTAAAAAGTAAGGAAAAACTTGACAGTTCCTTAATTCGACCAAGGATAGAGCTTGGGTTGCAGCACATCTGAATTTTCCACCAAAAATAAACAATTTTACTTAGATTTCCTGTCATCAGCATAACTGTCATTTTATTTCAAAGGCAGATACTGAATTATTACAAAAATTACAAAATTTAATAATTATTAAAAAATTATTACAAAAAGTAGCTCTCCTTTTATGTTGTTTCCTATTATCTTTATGCCTGTAGTCTATGATAATAATCACTTCTTTGTTTATATTTCTCCCTAAGTCATTTGCATGCATTGTAAAAGCGCTCCAACAGCAGAGTCACTGGTAATTCCTGAGTTATCTAAGCGTAAAATGCAGCTAAAATGCAAACTATTCCCAACAGTAAGTCAGGGAAATATGTGCCATGTTCAAAGGATGCCATTTTCAAAGATCCATTATGAAAGGGAAGTTCAGATTTATAATACACAACTTGCACACATTAGTCTAGTCACAGCAACGTTATGCTATTATATGCAGCTTTTTCTGAAAGACAACTAGCCTGGCCATTAGACTGCCATTTCCATTGTCTACATGATGAAAGGATTTTTTTTTATTGTGTTATTCAGGAAGGTGGAAAAGTCAGGTTGGTTCACATTGCCCTGTCAGAACTTTTGAACGATGGTTTGATTTCCCTCTAGCATATAGCTCTTGTGCTTGGACCTGACAGAAACGTAAGGAGGAGATGTTTTCCTGCAGTCACCATGTCTCAACAACAAATCCTGGCCATGTGCACTTGCAGACCGTGGTGGTGAGTGGAAAGTGGCATGTTCTTTCCAAAGGGCAAACTGATGTGTTTACACATGCATAAGCTATGAAACAGCTATCTCACCTCAAGAAGTTTACACTGAAGAGATCATGAGGTAAAAATTAGATACAAAAACATTCAGCCTAACATTTTTAGGAAAAGTGAAAACATTTTCAAAGTCCTAAAAACTCCACCATTATGTGATTAAATGAGTCATGGTACAGTCCCATAACAGGAACACATTTTACAAGATGGCAACATCTATGGTGATTGACATGGAAAGATCTTGAAATGTTGCGAACACCATGAACAGAATTGTGGACTACAAACAATTCTTTTGTCATTAAGATGTCGGCTGGGATCAGCCAGTCTTTTGGGAGTCAAATGAGAGAGACTGGCTTTGCTCCCAGTCGTTCCAAAGGTAGGATGAGGTTGGTAAGGCAGAGGGGAGCAAACATGGAGTAGCCTGGCCTCTAGTTCCCCAACTGCTGAATGAGGAATCTGCAGCAGATACTGGTTGTCCTGCATGCATCCTCCCTCTCTGGAGCCCTTACCCTGCAGAAGACCCAATCTCACATCTGCTCCCCTCCAATGCCAAGATCCAAGGCTGTGTGTGTCACAGATGCTCACAGAAGGTGTAGGAGCACAACACTCCAAGTGACTTAAAGACAAATACTGCCAGAATGGTTATATTCTTAGAGAACTTCCGTCATCTGCTGTTAAGAATGTCATACCAGCACAGCTGATGCCCGGATTCCAGACTCTCTCCTCAAACCTCCTCTGTTCCTACTGGCTTCTCCCCAGCCCCCAGAAGCCTGTCAACTTCAACTTTGTAGGACCAGCAGTTTAGTCGACTCTTTTTTTGCCATTTTCCACTAGGCCATGTTTTCCAAGGCCCACCTCCAGACCTAAAGGGGCCTGGTAAGGCCTTTTCTTTAGATAGACCGACTGATTTGTTAAATAATGACACGAAGACATAGAGAAGTAAAACAGCATTCTCTAAGTAACTCCCAGGCCAGTATCTTGCTTCTAGAAGAAAGGACTGAGGTTGTAATACAGTTAATGTTTTTGGGATGAGTTTTAAATGCTAAAAATGACATCAAATCTAACAACTTCTATAGAGTGGAGAGTAACAAAGGTTCCCCAAAATACCAGCTGATGGGAAACATTTGCAAAGGAACTTAAATGTTCTAATGATCATGCAAAGGTGTGGCAATGTTTCAACCAAGTAAATACACTGAAGAAAGTGCTACCAATACAACAATATTCTTAACATCAAATTAATCACATGAGAAGCAATAGCAGTGTCATGTTTCCTTTATATGATAAATTTTCCATCCCTGATGCACAGTATTCTCAGTAGTGCTGGAGAAATCTCTGAGGAAATTTTGGATGGCTCAAAGAATATTTCAAAGTACTGTTTGCTGCTCCCCAACCTGCCCAGTGGGGAACCAGGGAATTATGTTATTGTTATGGACCCAACTGTTGCCAAAGGATCCCCCCCTTTGGGACACGTGGCCACTTTTTTTTAATGGAGTCTCTAACATTTGAAAATTACAAACTCCATTCTTCACTTAACAATACTCCCTTTTCCACTAAACTCTTCCAAATGTAATTTTAAAAGTCTCTTGAAATAAAAGAGAACAAAATATTATTCATGAGGTCTTTCTAGACCAGTGCTATCCAAGACGGTAGTTTTAGCCACCTGGGGCTACGCAGCACTCGGAGTATGGCTAGGATGCATCAAGATGCACTGCGAGTGTGAAGCACACACCAGATGTCAAAGACTTAGTGTGCGGCAATAGAATATCTCATCGATGATTTTTATGTAGCTTACATGTTGAAATGATATTTTGGATGTATTGGGCTAAATAAAATATATTATTAAAATTAATTTCATCTGTTCTTTTTATCTTTTTTTATTGTAGCTACTACAAAATTTAAAATTACATATGTGGTTCACATATAGGGCTAGCATCATATTTCTACCATAAAGCTCTCTTCTAGAGCATCACCATTTCTGGAGGAAGGGCCATTAGCATTTCATTTACTGTCTTTTGTAGGGTTAAGAACACTGACTCTAGAAGCAAACCATTCTGTATTTGAATCCTGTCTCTGCTATTTTGCTGGATATGTTAACTTTATGCAAGTTACTTAAACTCTCTGTGCCCTGAGTTCTTCGACAATAAAAGCAGCAATAATAACCAGGTTATAATGAAGATTAAATGAGATGATATATGTACAGTGCTTAGACCAGTGCCTTACGCATTAATACCCAATGACTGCCTCTAGGTTATTTTATGACTGTAACTGTTATTACTATGATCACTCCTTTTCCTGAGTCCTGAGATGCACTGAGTTGGGATTTAATGAGTGCAGTCCACCTTGCCAACACCCCCTGTACATATGTGAGAGCCATTTTAACAGCCATTTCATGAAAAAGACACAAAAACCATATAAAACAGAGATTGTGCTGCCTTCATAAAGATGCACACAGCACAGTGAATAAAAGTTGTCCATTGGAAATAATTTTAGAAGTTGACAGACAATTTAACATACAAATCAAGTGAAAATAAAAATGAACAGTTTTGTCTCTTAAGAATCTACTTCTTCCCAGATCTATAGTCTGTCTTTTCTTGATTTTTAGAAATCTAACAGCCAGTGGAGGTTCACTGGAGAGTCACAGACACACACCTACTGAACACCACCACTGTGAGCAGAGAAATGTTTCCAATGCATTACATCTCACCCCAGCTAGGACCAATGTCTCTTTCAGGGTCAGCCGAAACTTTCCATTTTCAAGAAGAAATAAACATTCAACTTCCTTATGAAATCCTTCTAAAAAATGTGATGAAGTAATCAAAAAGAATGAAATCACATGATAGACCTTACTGCATAAAAAGTCAGATATACCATGATTATGAGCACAAATGCTTTATTAAAGATGAGGTATAATTAAGAGTAAAAGCCTATTTATATAATTTGTGAAAGTGTGCCTTGAGCCAGATATGAAAATCTGAGTAAATCCAATCGCAACTCATACAGATTGGGAACATACACTACTGTTACTGGTAGGATGTAAGAATTCACTTCCTCTTCTCTTTAAATGGTACGCAGGGGCAACACCAGCCTTTGGCTATTCTCATGTCTCTAATTTCCCTGCTCTGACATTTCAGACATTCGAAATTCATCATTCTAAATAAAATTTCACACAAACACATCTATGTCAAAAAGTCACATCCACCTGGTTGCCCTTTAAACCTTTAAAACAACCTAGGTGATTAGCAACCATCAAATTTGAAAAAATTAAGAACTTAAAGTATTTATTTAAAAAAAAAAAAAAACAAAGTCCTCTGCAACTACTTCTCCAGGAGATTTTCCAGAATAAACTTTGCAAGCTGGCATTTAATGTGACAACCCTTGAGAACCCAATAATAGGTCATAGTATGTCCTCTTATGTAGACAATGAAACCAAGACATATAAAGTATGAAATTACCTTATTATCCTCTACATTGATCACTTCCAAAAAGTCATGATTCTCCAAGCCTTGGAGACTACTGATCTGATTGTGGGACAGATCCACAACCTGCAGGGCTTTTAGGTCCTCCAAACCTGTGATCTTCTCAATCTCGTTATTGCTCTAAAATTGATAAAATACACTTAATGTCTGAGAGGCCTCCAGTAAGATAAAGTATAACAACAAGTTTTCCATTCTGCATACTGCCCCAAATCTCTTAAAACCGGTAAGCCATTCTTGTCCCCCCCTTTCCCATTTCCATCATTCACCTCCCTAAACACATATACATACACCCCAGAAAGAAATCCTAGGTTTTCTGCTGGAAAACTCAGAATATAATATTCTCACTAAAGTTAAAGCAAGATGAATGTTCAAATCAGTACAAAAGCTAGGTAGTATAAGCTTTAAACATTGCCTATCTAAAGCCTAATGATAGCATAGTTTCATGTTTATCTTTAGAAATAAAAATTTAATGCAATTCTTTCATCACCACTCGGTAAATCACTTGAATATTGTAATTCTCATATACAATTTGTTTGTAGAAATATCTAAATCTAATCACTTCCTATCATGAGGTATGTGATAGTCTGATACAGCCTGAGTTATCCACGCTCTTGTGCAGTTCCCTCCTCTGGCTCCAACTGGCCCTGGACTCGCTTTCACCCAAAGAATAGGGCAGAAGTGTGGCAGTTCCAAGTCTAAGAATTAAGAAGGAGCGCAGCTTCTCCTCTTGTGTCTTGGAGTCCTGAGCTACCATGTAAGAACTCTAGCTATTCTGTTAGAGAGACTCTGTGGAGAGGAGCCCTGAGAGAAACACCCCAGCCATCCCAGGATCCCCGCTGAGCCCGGCCCGGGGCCGATGTGCCAGCTGAATGAGGCTACACCCAGAAGAAACACCTGGCTGAATCCAGCTCAGATTGAAGAGCTGCTGGTTAACAAATTTCATCCACACCACGACACCTGTGTGGCTTCTTATTCAACAGTAGATGATCAAACTGAGTTCTTTAACAACTCACATGTAAGGACTCTCAGACAATGAGCATAAAATAAAGATTCAAGACTCAAATGTTGTCCTCTTTCCCAACCTCATGTGCCCGTGACAACAATAACTTGCATTTTCTTGCACACTTTCCAACATACCCATAATACCTTGGGTTCCTTAGCCTTGAAGTATAAAAATGCCATAGTGAAATTAAACTTTTAGTTTAAGCTGAGAATCATAATAAAGAGAATTTTGAGGATTCAACTAACGCTGTGATATGCCCACCTTTAAACTTTAAAAACTTTTAATAAGCACTTAACTGAAAAATTATAGTACTCTCTTCCAGCTACAATATTTTTCCTGGTACATGTATCCTGGTATATTTAATAGCAAGAGCTCATTTTCATGCTATTTTTCATAAGATCTCAGTAATGAGCAAGATTTGTGTTCATTAGTATAATTCTATGGCTCTTTAAGATGTATTAATAGATCGTTGATAACCTATAAAGCTGGGTGATAGTACAAGGGGGCTCATTAAACTATTCCCTCTTTTTTCATATATGTTTGAAAAAGTCCATAATAAGAAGGAAAATATATTCATAACCCTATTTGCCTAAGTTAAATCAAATTTTCTACTGTTCAGAGTTCAAAAAAGTTCTAGAAAGTGTAATAGAAAGGGGAAAGAAAAAACTATACTCAACATAATATCCATATTAACTTATTGAAATAAGACTTCAATATCCTATTTAAAATGTGCCCACATATAATATTTATGTACAATACACTTCTTCCCACAGAACTTTGAAGTACTGTACATGTGGAAGATAGATTGTAATAATTTTTCACAGTGCCTCTGATGGGTTTCAAAGTGGTAGATGCTTAAGAGTGGAGTGAGGCAAAGAAAAGTTTAATTAGATAGCCTATGGCCATAAAAGAAAGTAGAATTGAGCAATATTCAGAATCACACAATTTCTGAGTTAAAGGTCATCTACTGAAACCATTTATCCAATGTTGAAAAACTGATACATCACTCCACAAAGTGGATATCCAGTTTCTGCACGAAAACTTCTTGCTTGTTTCACCATGATTAGCAGGGGAGAGGGGGCATTTAGAGAGAAGCTATTTTCTTAACTGGATGAAATAAGAAATATTCTCCATCTCCACAATTTGGGAGGGAAAAAACAAGTGGCTCTCCTAAAAGAAAATGAACATTAAAGTTTGGAATGCATTGTCCTTACTCACTAAGAGAGGTGGTTGACAGAGTAGCCCATAAGGGAACCACATTTTTCCTTTATGGGTAACGTAATAGTTAATGGAAGACATTTAACAATTGGTTTGTATAGTGAATTATTATTTTTTTCAAAATTGTAAAATGAATTATTTTCAATAGTAAAGCAATTTTTTTCTGATTCCATGAATTAAAAAATAAAAGCATTAAAAAATGTTGAAACAAATGTGTATCATTTTATTTTACATAATATTTGGAAGAGAAACACCATTCTCAAAATCTTTAAGGAAAATGAGTGATGGCATAGCCTATTGTCTAGTTCATCTTGGGTGATGGGGGCAGAGATGGAAAAATCTGCCTTATCATTTGCAGAAAAAATAGGTCTTAATGCCTTCTCTAAAAGCTCCTTGAAATGGAACTGTCAACATGGATTACTTATTTAGTTACTGAAACAGACTCTTAGGATAAAAGTTCAATGTGTCGTTATTCTTAATAATGAGTTCACTTCTCATTCCCTGCATATAGCCATATATCTCTTCCCATATATCACATTCCACTTAGTTAATGGGAATGCCAACAAACAAAGACATGTAGGTAAAGGTTAGGTTCCGACAAGCAACAAATCGAATAGTACATACTGCCAATAATCCTTCAAATTATCAGAATTTAAAAATGTGCCCTTGTTTTATAATTTTTAAATATGCAGTCCAAGGTATAAAATTCATTTATTTATGCTTTGCTAACATGCCTCAGTGGGCAGGAAACATGAAACCTCAGGGAAATTATTAAACCTTTCCATGCCTTAGTTCCATTCTCCATTCTGGGAACCAGTACTTTACCCTCACTTAACTCATTATAAGGAGAAAAGGGTCTTGAAAAAACAAATCAGGCTCCAAGCTTAGGGAAAGAAAAACTAACACATAGCCAACCTTCAGCCATGTATAGTTAAGTGAAATAGTATTTTGCTTATGTCAAAAATCTGCACACAAGCCAAGATGTCATTTCAAACAACGGTTCAGTACTCTCCTATGAGCTAGTTCAAGTAAAAACTAATAAGCTACCAACCCTGTGACAAATATAAGAAGAGCAAAGCCATTCAAGGGAAAGAAGTAGGAGACAGGAGGAAAGGCAAGAGAAAGAATCCTAAATAACCCACACACTATAGTATCAGCCTCCAAATTAGTGACCTTTATACTGTTATTTCAAAAATAGTGTATATATCTTTGGAAATAAGATCTGATCTTTTTTTAGAAATTATCTGTAGTTTCATTTAGTGACATAGCAGGTCATATAGCTTAAGAAGAGTGCTCTCTGTGGGAAAAAAATTAAACATTTAAACTTTCTGACTGGAATCGTTCATTTACTCTTAGCACTAATTCTGGTTTTCTAAAATGGGGAACTAGCATATATCGATATAAAAGGACAGCCAACATTCAGAGCCTAGAAAACACCTTGTGGCTTAATTGAAAGCAATAAAGTATTAACCACACTAAACATTATGTTTATACGTGCTTGAATATTATTTCATCAATAAGACATTAATACATTAATAAAATGTATTTTTTCAAGGTCATTAAAAAGTATACTGTTTTTTTCAGTGTAAAAAGTCAATCTTTTAAAAAATTGAATTTGGATACCAAATTAGAAAAGCATTTTACTTTAGCATGAAATATTGTTCTCACACACACACACACCCCGGATATGGAAAGGAACAAACAAAACTGAAGCCAGTAACATTTCATGAAGGAATTAGATCTTTACAAATTTGAAAAATCCTAATTATCATTCATATATTTACTAAAAGTTAAACTAGAACTTCTATAAAGAATAACATTTTTGTTAGACTCACCAGGCAAAGTACTTTGATTGGTAACATGCTTAAGCCATTAATTGTTGTGATCTTGTTTTTGGCCAAACTGAGATGAGTCAGGTTGCTGCAGAGCTCTAGCCCACTGATTTCCGTGACCTCGTTGCCTTTATATCATGACTATGTTTAAGGAAAATGTTATTAGGAACATTCTGAAGAAAAAAAAGAATCAGTGGTCAAAGCATCTCTAGAAATATCAGCCAAGAGCATAAATAAAGCAGTATACCATATGCCCCATACAGGATGAACACTAAATCTTGAAATCTTTTTCATATAGAAGTTAATACTAGCACCGTTTGAAATAATATATATATTTTTTAAAGGCATAGATTTTGAGTGTACTCCGTTGCATTTAATTTGGTGAGTAAAAACATTTTTAGAGTGTCAAAGTCAATAACCTGATATAGAGAGGAACAGCCTTTTCTCTCCATCTACATTAAAATAAGTAAGGCCTAAACTCTGCCTTCATTTTCTCATCTGTTGATTAAGTTTCTAGTCATTTTAAAATTTAACTCATTTTTTGGGTTTCAACCGTAACAGTTAGCTAAAACTGAAATCTCGAAGTCAACAATTCTACTTACCTCCCTCTGGCCTCAGTATCATTGGCAAATTTCCAAGATTCAATCTCATTTCCCCACCAAAGCTCAGTTTCCCCGCCAAGTAGACTCAGACATCACCATTTTCTCAGCCCCTCATAATCTTCAGGCATCCAAACCAATCGCCATGACTGGCATTTTTTGCTTCAACACATCTCTTTAATTATTCCCATCCTTTTCACTCACTCCTTTGACAACTTATTCAGCCTCAGCACAAGGGTACCTCTAACACACATTTCCTCCCACCCTCAAGTCAGCTTATACACTGTAGTCAGGTTCAATATTTCAAAATGTTGATGGCTTATCCTGCTTCAATGTAAAACTTCTCATAGTATGAATTCCAAATTCCTAACTCTGGAATTTAAGGCCCTTCACCTGAAGCAAAACCTATTTACCCAATTTCATCCCCATTATAATCCAGGAAGAATTCTCCAGTTCTGCCAAGTCAGTCTTCTCAACAGTTCTAGAATGTGCCAATAACTTTATTATTATCAGTGTATCTTTTTTTTCATACTGCTTTCTTATTCTTTTTTAAATCATGACTATTCTTTAGGACTTAATTTCAAACTCCACTTTCTTCCTTTTCTTTTTCTTAACATTCACATTAAACCACATCTTATTTCTTTTTGAGAGAGAACCTCATTTTCTTATTTCTATTTCTTTTTAATTGTAGAAGTAAGAACGAATGATGGACTGGAAGAATGTATTTACAACATATGTGGTAGACAAAGGATTATTACCTAAAATGCATAAAGAATGACAATAAATTTGTAGGAAAAAAAAAAAGACAAAACTCCCCAATAGAAAATGGAGAAAGAATACCTCCAGGAAACTCCCAGAAGAGCAAAGCCAGGTGGCTAATATTAAACATATGAAAAGACACTGCCTCACCTGTAGTCAGTAGAATGCAAATTAAGATGCCATTCTTCACCCACCAGTTTAGCAAACATTTTAAAGTTTTGGAAGAAAAGATTCTTTCATACTAGTAGGTAAGAAGTTTCATTATGGTATAACCACTTTGGAAGCAATTTGGCAGCCTATTCTAAGTGTAAATAAGTCACAGCATTCCAATTCTCAGTATCCACTTTAGACAAACAATTTCTTCCTCAAAGCCTTTTCTGGTCAACTTCTAATGCTCCCCTACTTACCTCCTTCCATTCAGTGACAATTTATTTTAAAGAGGAAGGAAGGGATTTTAAATATCACTGACACATATATGTTGCTTCTAAGTATTTGTACTTATCCTAATTCTACTAATAATTAGTTATGTGACTTCTCTCTGCTCAGATTTTTCATTTATACAGTGGGGATAACACCATGGTGTTGTCACACAGTGACAGGCAAAAAGTTGTTGTGAAGGCAAAGAGCTAAATCAGGAAGAAAAAAATAGAAAATGGGTATGAATGAGTGGCACAAACCCTAAAGCACCTGACAAATATAAGTTATTGTTACCATTACTAAATTACAAGCACATGAGGCCAAGGAATTACATCCTTTACCTCTTGGTCAACAGCACAAAATGGAAGATTCAAGGCAAAGATTGATTCTTAAAAGACCTAGGCCAGAGAAAGAGGTCAATTAGGCAACTAGAAGCAATGATGAGAAAGCATTGCCAAATGAACCCAAAATTCCTTGATTTGCTTCACTGAAAATCAATCCTTCACTGAAAATTGAATCCTTTCAGATTCAATCATTGTGCTGAAGCATAGTTCTGCTTGTCGTCAAAATGCATTTTCTAGTCTACTTTTATACAACTTCCTGCCAGAATAGCTCTACAAATAGACATTCATGTTCACAAACACTGTGCTCCTTTCTGCTTCCATTTTCTCTGGGCTATTTAAATAATCCTTCTGGAACTAGAACAAAGACCAGATCTTTGCAAATATGGATTGCAACAAAGAATGTGGAACAGGGAACAATAGATTAAACTCTCATATAACTACAAATAACATAAAATATCCTTGGAGTAGCTATCTTTGGAAAGAAAAATTAGGCAAGGCAAATGTCAAATAGCCATCTGTCTTAGTTTAGCGGAGGAAGGGATAGTCTCTAAGTCCCATTTCAGGAGCACTGGTGTCCTGGTAGCTCTGCTCCAACCAAAATGAAGATATTCTGAATTATGGCAAAGAATAAAACAAATGCTAGTTGGTAGCTGAGTTAGGGAACATTCCCATGGGAAGCAAGCAAGGATCAGAACACTAGAAAACAGGGATCCTGAAACTATCAAGAGATAATGGAGATTGAAAAGGAAAGCTTTATTGTGCATACAGCAATTTTACAAGACATTTAGAGGCTAACCACAGTTCCCTTGGTATATCCAGCTTACTTGCTAGCTTTGGCTTGTACAACAAAGCCTGTTCTACGATATTAGTATTGCAGACGAGGAGGCCTACAGATGCCTCCCCGCAATCATAGCCTGGCTTCTGCTGTATGACTGTGGTCACTCAGCACTGCGGCAAAGGGTGAGGAATCGAACATCTCTGCTGAGAATTACGTTCACTTCAGAAAAATTGTTTCGTATTTCCCAGCTTTCCCCTTTAAATTTCAAGCACTAGAAACTAATCAGGTTCTTGAGCAAAGAGTACTTTTTATAATAGCACAGCAGTTTCTCCCCCTTGTAGTTACTCCCACAGTCACATCATTTGTCACCAGCAGCAATGATAATGGCCAATATGCAGGACTGGTCCACACAGAGCTCTGAGTTTGCAGCTTGCTTTCAGAAATGCCTTTATCTCCCCAATCTCCTGCTTTCTTATTTTAAGAAACTTCATGAAATATTACTTGTCCTTCCTCCTAATAGTATTCTTTGATGTTCTTTCATAGGTTTCAGGACTTTCTGATATGATCTGAAAAGTCACTGAACTATGACAATGAATTGGCTGACTGGGTCAATCTTTTTAGATATGTTTTAATTTTAAAAGGTCACTATTTAGGAGAAAGAGACTCGAAGAACTCAAAATCATCATGCTGCATTCCAGCTCTACAGTCTTAAAATTCTGTGGATAAATCTTCACAGTGAATTTTTAGATTTTCATGGAAATTTAGTGAAGGAACTAAGTGGCACAACTGCATAATTTTACCGCTAGGGAAAAGCCCAACAATACATTTTTACATTTGGTGATGTTATCAGCAGTTCACAGTGCTTGACATGAATTATTCACTAGCTCAGTATTCACTCTTACTCATTTGTCTACAATTGTAAAAGATGGTTTGGGCGTATAGAAAACAGTTATGGAGAAGTAAGTAGGAAATCCATCACAGTTCTCTTAGTGGAGAGAACCACAATGATGGCTTTAATCCAAACCAATCCTGAAAGATCTATATCACTCTACCAGTGAAAAATATTCCTCACTATGGGAGTGAATCTAAGAAATGAAATGCTAATATATACTTCAAATGGCTATGTGATAAAAGTTGTAATTACTCAATGAATTACAACATGGGAAAAACACTGGGAATTCAGAAGATGAGTCCCAATTCAACTACTGACCAAATAATCTTGGACAAGTTACTGAACCTCCCTGGGTCTCAGGCTTCTCTTCCATTAAAGAACAGTTAGCACTACATGATCTCCAAAGTCCTGTTTGGACTTAAAAATTCTATGAATCACTTTTTTAAATACTCTGATTCTATAATGATAAAACAAATTCCAATGAACAATCAATCAATATTTACAAATAGAGTATAAACTGCATCCTTCCTTAAGACTAAGCAAATTTACTTATCCTTGGAATGTTTATCATCTTGCAATTTAGGAAGATCATCAGTTAATCATCAGTTATCTACAATATGGAAGGACAAAATAGCATAATAAGAGAAACTAAAAAGTTATTATCTTATAGTCAACAATTCATTCTGAGGTATTAATATAATCTACAGTTGACTCTTGAACAAAAGAGGCTTGAACTGCACAGGTTCTCTTGTATCCAGACTTTTTTCAGTAGGTATATTGGAAAATTTTTTGGATATTTCCAATAATTTGAAAAAACATTTTCTTTTCTCTAGCTTACTATTGTAAGAGTACAGTATATAATACAAATAACAAAAAATATGTGTTAATTCACTACATTATCTGTAAGGCTTCCAATCAACAGCAGGCTATTAGTAGTAAAATTCTGGGGACACAGGGACATCAATGGTCCATACATGGCCTGCTCTTATTTACTTTCAAAAATATAAGCTATGGATCTCTCACCACCGCAGCCCAAGAAGTAGAATATTGGCAGTAACTTACATCTACCTTGTGCACCTCTGTCATCCTGTTGTCTCCTTCTCAGAGATAATTACTAAGCTGAATTGTCTATTTCCTCTTCCCTTTCCCCTTTGGGTTTATACCTAAATTATATTTAGTTTTATTAGGATTCATCCTTACTGCTGCATAGAGATATATTTCATTCATTTTCACCTCAATATGATAAACTATTGTGGAAATGTGCCATAATTTATTAATGCTTTCTCTTATTTCCCATACATGTAGGTTATTTCAGTTTTTTCCTGTTACAGCTAGTATTACTATGGGCATTCTTATACAAGCCCCCAGATACATGTATGCTAAACTTCCCATATATAGGAATGAAAGTGCTAGGTCATAGGGAATTTAGATGTTCAACTTTGTCAGATAGTACAAAACTGTTTTCCAAAAAGGAAGAAAAAAACAGATCCTCTTGATCTGCTTGTTCTTCAATACTTGGTATTTTTAGAGTTCTTAAATGTTGTCAACTGAATGGATATACTTCATGTGGTCTTGAGTTGCATTCCTCTGAATCAGATGAGTTTGACAACTCTTCATGTTTTTAGTCTTAACTGACTCATTTTTCTGTAAAATTCTTCTTATACATCTTCTTATCCAGGAATATGGGATATATTTCTCTTTATGTAGGACTTTAATATCCTTCAATAAAGTTTTATTATATTTCCCCCAACAGGTCTTAATTCATCTTTAATAGGGTCCATTTTATTGTTCTTATAAATGATGTTTCTTTTTAAAGTTGTATTTTCCGTTTGTTTATGATGTAGAGAAATGAAATTGATTTGTTTATTGAAGTCATATCAATCTACTTTACTCAACTCTCAGACTATTATGTTAAGTAGCTTATTGCAAGTTCTTTTTGATATTCTCCATAGACAATCATATCATGTGCAAAGAATGACTTTTATTTTCTCCTTATAAATCTTTATACTTTTAATTTCTTCCTCTTGTTTTATGGTATTGGCTAAGATCTCCAAACCAATACTGGATAGAAGTGACAAGGGTAGGTATTCTTATGATTTTTTTTTTTACTGAAGCATCACTGAAATATAATCTTATATTGGTTTCAAGTATACAACACAGCGGTTCAACAGTTACCCCTATTATTAAATCCTCACCCCATCTTGTTCCTGATTTTTAAAGAGTGCTAGAGAACATGTCTCCAATTAGGAAAAAGTTTGTTCCTAGTATTTGTGTAGACATTCTGTATCATCAAGGAAATTCCCTATTACTAGTTTACTAAGAGTTTAATAAGTGTGAATGGGTACTGGATTTTATTAAATTTTCTATATCTATTGAGTTTCTGTATCTATTGATCATGTAATTTATTTCCCTTAATCTGCTAATGTAGTTCATGACATCTGCTGGCTTTCTAATATTACACCACCCTTACATTCATGAGATAAACAACTTGATCATGGTACATTTTTTTTCCATTCGTTGTCAGAATCAGTTTGCTAATATGTTGTTTAAGATTATCTTTTTTCATCTATATCCTGAGTAAAATGAGTCTCATTTTCCTTTCTCTTACTCTTCCTTGTCTGGTTTGGATATCAAAGAAACCTCATTAAAATGAATTTTGACTATGCCTTCTAAATTTTTGAAAGTACTTGCTAATTACTGGAAGCTCTGCTCTTCAAAGTTTGGGTTTCATTGTTTTTTCAAACGAGGATTTTAACTTAATTTTAATTTGTAATGAACTACTTTTACAGTTACAAGACTACTCAGGGTTTCTATTTCTAAATCAGTGTTTTGATGCACAATATTTTTCTAGGAATTTGTCTATTTCACCTAAGTCTTCAAATGTATTGGCGCAAAAAAGTATCTAAAAATTCTTTTACCTAAAAGCTTTTTAGTCTTCAACAATCTAATTACACAATTATATACACTATGATATGCTTTAACAGAACAAAAGTGAAAGGCATTATTTAATACTGTTTAAAAACTAGCCCATATTTTTAAAAATGTCAGGTATCTAAGTTTATTTCATTAATAGTGTATGAAGCATAGCCTGTTTTGGCTACTTTGTGTTTTTAGAAACACAGGTGAGGAATGGTGCCATGTTACATTCTAATTTTGCATGCTTGTTCTGAATTTCAATTGGTTCTGATGTAATAATTATAGATTTTTATACTTCGGCAATAAGACTTGATTGCTACATCTAAAGCCAAGTTAAAAAAAAAACCTAATTCCTTTCTTCATGCTATTTGAAATTTACAAAGTCATAATAATTTAATTTTTCACACAGACAAATTTATATAGAAATTAAGACTTTCACAGAAGTGTTTTAAACTGTTTCTCTGTTTTGGATCCAAACTACTGTGGAGTTGTTTTATCTGGCAATTCCATGCTGTACACTGAAGAATATTTTTTCTGGCAGACAGAACTCAGACTGTCTACTCCAGACTGTCATGTCACCACTCTCATTCAGGATACCCATTAGATTAGGAGGGGTTCTGGATGCCCAATCCCTTCAGGCTGGTAGGAGTGCAGGTGGCCAGTGGACTTCTAGAGCAGTGCTTCTCCAACTTTAATGTGCACTCATGTTACTTGGGGTTCTTGTTAAAAGTGCAGATTCAGATTTCATAGGCCTGGAGTAGAGTCCAAGAGTCTAAATTTCAAAGAAGTTCCAGGCAATGCTGATGCTGCTGGTCCTCCTTGAGCAGCATTCTTCTAGATGGCCTGACATGAGTGGATTTCTGAGCCCCATAGCTTCTGGGCCATCAGACTCTATCCCTTTGCAACTCCAATACATACATGACAGTTAAGCATAAAGTGAAGGCTCTCTGAATAAGTGCTGCTATCATGCACTACTTTTAGTTTGTCATCAAAACATTTCATTTGGTCATTTCCTCACCAGGTTACATTTGGGAGAACTTGCTCATTTCAAGAGCACCATCTACATACCCACTAACTGCTCATCTTCACATATAAGTTCTAACAGGTGTGACGCTATGTTCTAAGCTTTCCACTATATACAAATAAAGGCCTTTTTCCTACATCTTCAAGAAAGTGTACCTCCTGTTCTACCACATCTCAGGCTTATAACAAGTGTAGTGTGTACTATCTGCTGCCACACCCCTGGAATGAGGCACCCAAGGGCAATCGATCCACTCTCCACGCTGCCTGAAAAATCCTCAGGTGGGTAGAAAGATACTTACTGAAAAAGAGAAGGTGCTGCTCCCTTATCACCCAGAGAACATCAGTCTCTGGTGTAAAGAGACTCAGCTCATTAAACTCACAGGTCCCCAGTTAACCCCTTAGGCTCTAGAAGCTGGAGCGTGCCTACTTCAGAGTTGATGCTCTATTTGCATGGGAGCCTGGCTCATGCAAAAGATATGTTCCTGAAGTTGGTTTCTAATGAAAAGTTTTTTTTTTATAAGAGCATATTTTAAATACACTAGAGAAGCTTGCTATTTAAAGGAAACAATATTAATTCTTTTATAAAATAATCACTAATTTTCCTTTCGGATTTTCGGATACTGAATTTACGTAAAATAAGGAACAAGTTTAAATTTGAAGAGCTAGTTAAAAAAGAATTTCTTATCTGGATCTATAATTAAAAATAAGCCTATGTTTATCAGAAGAATGACTTGTCTTATTTAGCTTTTCAGGTATAAGATGCTCTAGGAAAGCTTTGGCTTACAATTTTACTCCTTGGTAAATAAAACATCTTTTCTCATTTTGTAGTTATTAATTCTTAATCACTTAAATGAGTCACACAACTCTAGTAAATTGTTTATCCAGTACTATTCCATGTTATCTTACATATATTTATTAATGGGCCTACTAACCAAATTTCCCCCGTTACTCATTCAAAGGATACTGTCCAAAATTAGCTTAGTGAGTGCCTGGTATGCTGACAAATCACACATTTCAGAAATTTGGTTGTAGGAAAAATCCACCTTCTGATGAGAAAAAAGGAACAATATGTCATACTTTATTTTTATTCATCTTAACCACAATAATTAATTGCACAATAAAAATATCTTTCTGGGCATGGGGTTAGAATTCATTATTGAAAAGGCTAACATATTTACCTATATTCAATCATTTTCTAATGGGAATGCTTTTCTGTCCACTTTGAGGGATACCAAGGAAGAGACCACTCCTTCTGGCCAGCACAGGCATCCCCACAACACAAACACTTTCAATTCTTGCAGTTACTACCCTCATTTTCAGCATTTATTTTAAACTTTTCTTGGTCTTCCTTCAGGATTTACCTTACTTTCACCTTTCTTTACCACCATTGCTTTCATTTTCCCTAATGTCTAGTAAACTGTATTCACCTAATTTATATGCATAGCTTGTTTTTCTTTTCTTTGCCTTTTCTATTTCTATCTCATCATAGTCTCCCATGTCACCCCTAAATGCCAGAAAAATCTTTCTTATTCATCCCTCTGGCCATATACCTCTTCAAGTTAACACCTCTTCCCGAAATGGACTATTTTAGGAAAGCATTTTCAGCAACATCAGTTATTCCTACTCAAAAATATGAGACTGAAGAAAAACAACATTAAAAACTTTTTTTAAATATTCACTTACTTGCAAAAGAGAAATAAAAATGATTTAAAACAATTTCTTGAATCACCGCATTGATAGTTTGCTGGGCACACTGTGACCATTTTCTAGAAAACTACCAAACAATTATAACTATAATAAGCACTATCCTTATCTTCTTGTGCCCTGTAAAACAGTGATTCCGCCCCCCAAAAATGTACTAAGATTATCTTATTAATGTATTAGATACTAAATACTTTAAATATTAAAAACTTTAGGCACTGAATACAAAAGAAATTTGGAAATTCAAATGGTAAGAGTAGAAAATTGGTTAAGTCAATTACAATAGAGCAACAGGGCTATGTAGTAAAATACAGTACGAGAACCACGGGAGGAAATAGAATTGAGCAAATAAAGTACTGTTAATAAAAAAAATCAGAACATATAATTTTATGCACATACAATTGCAACCATGTAAAATGTATACTGTGACTGAGCTACGAAGTCAGTTTGGCAGGATGGAATGAAGTTTCATATTCACTTTTTTCTTCTATATGATAATGATAGAGTAGAAACAAACTTATACTTAACCTCAGCTTAACTTATAACTAATACTTTTCCTTTAACACCTTTCCTTCTTGTGGCATAGCTTGTGTCTGCTCATGATATCTACCTAACTACCCCCTGTTGGGGCTCCATGCCAACACTCTGCCATCTATGCACCTAAGGTGTTAGGTTTGTGGTGGGACCTTAAAAGGTTATGACATTGCTCTGACTCTCACTGGGATTCCACTGGAACTGAAGGCTTGTAGGAAGTACTCATCAAGAAAATGAAAATTCTGCACCTACTAAGAGCAAAAGCATTTTAGGAAATACCAAAAGAGTGCGAGGACAGGTTCTGCTCTTTAGGAAAAGTATGCTTTCTTTGCTTGGTGACACAAGGCTCATAGATAGTAAGTGAAAAGGAAACAGCTTTTCAAGAAGGTGGGACGTTGTACACAAGCCAGATTTACTAGGAAGATATAGGCTTTGGGTCTCAGACATCAAGTTCAATCCCAGCCCTGCTACTTCCCAGCAAAGATTAAATAAGTTACTTAACCTTTCTACAGAGTGTCCTCATCTGTAAAATGGGACCATTCCAGTGGCTCATAGCTTTACTTTTAGAATGAAAGCAGATAATGCACAGAAAACACTGGAGGGCCTCATTTATTTCCCTCCTAGGTTAATGCAGAGTTCATAGAGGCTTGAAGCACCTCAACAGAGGCAGTTCGGCACTTTGCAAGCACTTCTCTAAGTTACCAATATACTGGATTTTTCTCTGGGAGCTCAGAGCCTTAAAGACAGGGTTATCTGAGTTGTTTTTGTTCATTTGTGGCATCTTTCTAGAGGGGATGAGGTAAGGATATGAATGGAAGAAACTCCAAGGAAGTTTTTCCTAGGGAAGGGGTCACACTGTTGCCATGACTGACTTCCGTGAGGCTTAGGCCAGGGCACAATGGGACAGAAAAGGAGGGACAGTCAACAATGCTCTGCAAATACAATTCCTGATAACCTGAAGACCATGGCCCCATGCGGAGTACAAATCGGCAACTCCTGTGGCTTATTTGGACAAAGGAATGTCACCCCTGGCAATAACTACAATTTCAAAGGAAAAAACACACTACTGATAAAAATGGAATGATGTGAAACAACAGAAGAAAAATTTTAAGAAAGATGTCTCACTGGCAGTATACGGGAAGTCAGATTCTTGATTTCAAACTTATTTTCATATTTGTGCAAGCCCTAGCAGAATACTTCAGATATAAGTCAATTTGATTTATAAGTAAAATAAAACTAATAGATAATAAAAGGCAATAAGTTAATGTCCATTCCTAAATATAACTTTTTAATGAAATTTTGAGTCCCATAGAAGAGCACTAATCCCAAGCTTGTAGCTCTCAAATTTGTCAGCACATTAGAGCCACCTGCGGGTCTTTTAACAATTCTTATGCCCAAGTCTTACCTTGGGCCACTTGAATCAGAATCTCTGGGAGTAGGATGCAGGCATTAGTAGTTTTTAAAACTCCCTAGGTGATACCAACATGCAGAGAAGTCTGAGAACCACTAACCTATGACCTCTCTGCTTGAGTGTGGTCCATGGACCAGCAGTAATGGCGTCACCTGGAAGGTTGTGAGACTATATACAGTCTCAAGTCGCACCCTAGACCTCCTGAGTCAGAATCCCACTTTCACAAGAACCCCAGGTGATCTGTGCACATATTAAAGCAGAGGACACTCTGCTCTACAGCAAGCTACTCCATCAACCACTACTCACAGAGTTTACTCCTGCCTCAGAAATGCAAAAGCAAGTGCACGCAAGTGAGACTAAAGATCAGAAATCACTGTTTTCTAAAAAAAGTAAAGGTTGGAAAAGTAAGGAGGGCAAAATTTGAGCCCCCAGGAAAAATTTTAAAGATTTTTCAGGTATAAAATTGGTCTGCTGTAATACAAATACCTAAATAATAACTAGTATTTAACAGTAGGAGCAAGCACAGAATGAAGTTAGTTCTTCAATTTGAAGACTATGTTTTAACCAAGCTTCCCCAAAAAATTATCCATTGAAAGACCATCTCTTTTTTCCATAAATAAATGATGCACCAGTCCTTCCCCTTTTTTTTCATTTCAGAACTTACACTATTTACTCCTACATCTTAATCTCTCAGAATTCTCTATTTTAGAGCTGTTTTTCATGTTAATGTACTTTGCGAACCAGTTAACACTTGTAATTGGTGATTTGATAAAGTCTACCTTGAGATTTTTGGGTGGCTTGAAATTGAAGAATGTAGTCAGTTTATTTCGAGAAGCATTAAGTTCTAGAAGGTAAGGCATAGAACTCACACAAGACAAATCTGGGGAGAAATAAAGAATAAGGTAAGCCAGTGAAATAAAAATTAGACTAAGTCATTAAAATCAGCATGTTACATCAGAACATTTTTTAATTATGTCAGCTGCAAGCATATCTTAATTATTGCAGGTGAGTAAAATGAATAAAATAGGAATGTGCAAATATCCACAAACACACACACACACACACACACAGTGTAGAAAAACCCCTATGAGCCCATAATTTAACCTCCCAGGGCCACCCCACTCTTTCCATCCCCTTTCAATGACCAAGCCATCCTCCATGTCTCAGTACACTCTCCATGAGTGGCTAAGAGTCAAATGTTCCCACAAGTGCCAGCCTTGGAGGAAAGGATGAGAAACTAAAGCCTTAGATAATCCTCTTGATAACTAGCCCCTAAATAACTGAATTAAGTCTTTTCAGAGAGACTGAAAATGCCACAATTAGAGACCTTGTTATAAATAAAATTTGTTTTGGTTGGACTTAATCCTAAATCTCATTAATTATTTGAAGTGATTTAAATTATTGCTGCTATTTTACTTTTAAAAATAAGTCAGAGACATGGAGGACTAAAGATGGTGGTGTGAGCGGTGAGACAGAGGCTTCCTCCTAAAACCACATATAATATGAAAATATAACTAGTACAACTACTCTTCAAAGAGCAACAGGAAGGAGGCCTGCACCAAACTGCATACACCTGGAGACAAGAGCAGACCTCACAGAAAAGGGTAACATACAAAAACTGTGGTCCTGCAGGATCCAAGCCCTTCCCCCACCCCAGCTCAGTAACCAGAGGAAGAGGAACTGAGCAGGGAGGGAGTAGAGATACAGGACTGCTGAATACCTAACTCCAGAGATCTGCTCTGGGAGCACAAACCTATATTTCATGGTGCTTGCATGATACTCTCATAATTAGGGGGTTGGAAAGCTAAGACAGGCAGAATTCCTGGACAGACTAAAATTCCAGCTGCCTGTGGAAAGCAGGGATCCATATCCAGCTGCTCTGAGACAAAAGCAAGGTGGGCAGTCTGAGAGACTTCCTAACAAAGAAGCCCTTAGCAAGAGGGCTGCTAAAGGGGCAAGGACTGCACAAAGCTTACTGCTCAGGAGAAAGGACAGATAGACAAAATTGTCCGGGTGCACTCTGCCCAGCAGATTGGGAGTTTTCACGATCTTCAGGTGCTTCAGCTCCCTGGCTGCCTACACAGCTCCAAGAACCCCTTGCAAGACAAGTAGACAACTGCGCCTTTCTCCTAGCCAGCCCCACAGGGCTTGCAAACCGGAAAACCCTACCCTGGTGTTAGGCCAGCCAGAGGGAGGATCTGTCTACAGCAACTAAAAACGCGAGGCACAGAGGCTTATACCTGTGTGCTCAGCCCACTGGTTCAGGCAGTGGAGACAGGCATAGCAGCAGGGAAGCAGGAAACAGCTCTTTCCTCCCCCCAGGCACCAATACCACTCCCCTGCAACCCCCGGCATTGCTCCAGGGGCTGAGCAGCTCCAGAGAGTAGAACTTCTGGGCACTAGAGGGTGCCATACACAATATGAAACACCAAAAGAACCTGGTCCAGAGTAAAATTATTAATACAACTCCTGAGAAAGATTTAAATGATATTGACCTCATGACTCTCCCTGAAAGGGAGTTCAAAATAAAAAACATTAACATGCTCATGGAGGTACGGAAAAATATTTAAGAACTCAGGAATGAATTAAGGTCAGAGATCCAATCATTGAAGAGCACAATCAACGGTATTAAAAGCTGATTGGATTCAGTGGAGGAGAAGATTAATGAAATAGAAACTAAAGAAGAGGAAGACAAAGAAGCTGAGGCAGAGAGAGAAAAAAGGATCGCTAAGAATGAAAGAATATTGAGAGAACTGTGTGACCAATTCAAACGGAACAATATTCGCATTATAGGGGTACCAGAAGAAGAAGAGAGACAAAAAGGGATAGAAAGTGTCTTTGAAGAGTTGATTGTTGAAAAATTCCCCAATCTGGGGAAGGAGATAGTCTCTCAGGCCATGGGGATTCACAGATCTCCCAACACAAGGGACCCAAGGAAGACAACATCAAAACATATAGTAATTAAAATGGCAAAGATCAAGGATAAGGAGAGACTATTAAAAGCAGCCACAGACAGAAATAAGATCACATACAAAGGAAAGCCCATCAGGCTATCATCAGAGTTCTCAGCAGAAACCTTACAGGCCAGAAGGGAGTGACATGATGTATTTAAAGCAATGAAGCAGAAGGGCCTTGAACCAAGAATACTTTATCCAGCAAGATTATCATTTAAATTTGAAGGAGGGATTAAACAATTTCCAGATAAGCAAAAGCTGAGGGAATTTACCTCCCACAAACCATCTCTACAGTGTATTTTGGAGGGACTGCTATAGATGGAAGTGTTCCTTCGGTTTAATAGCTGTCACCAGAGGTAATAAAACCACAGTAACAAAAGTAGAACACCTAATTATTAAGCAAATGCAAAATTAAATTAACTGTCCCCCAAAGTCAATCAAGGGATAGACAAAGAGTACAGAACATATTACCTAATACATAAAGAATAGAGGAGTAAGAAAAAGGAGGAGAAAAAAAAAGAACCTTTAGATTGTGTTTATAATAGCATATTAAGTGAGTTAAGTTAGACTCTTAGATAGTAAGGAAGTTAACGATGAACCTTTGGTAACTACAAATCTGAAGCCTGCAATGCCAATAAGTACATACCTGTCCATAATCACCCTAAATGTAAATGGACTGAATGCACCAATCAAAAGACATAGAGTCATTGAATGGATAAAAAAACAAGACCCATCTATATGCTGCCTTCAAGAGACTCACTTTAAACCCAAAGACATACACAGACGAAAAGCGAAGGGATGAAAAAGATATTTCATGCAACTAATAGGGAGAAAAAAGCAGGAGTTGCACTACTTGTATCAGACAAAATAGACTTCAAAACAAAGAAAGTCACAAGAGACAAAGAAGGGCATTACATAATGATAAAAGGGTCAATCCAACAAGAAGATATAACCATTATAAATATCTATGCACCCAACACAGGAGCTCCTATATATGTGAAACAAATACTAACAGAATTAAAGGGGGAAATAGAATGCAATGCATTCATTCTAGGAGACTTCAACACACCACTCACTCTGAAGGACAGATCAACCAGACAGAAAATAAGTAAGGAGATAGAGGCACTGAACAACATATTAGAACAGATGGACCTAACAGACATCCACAGAACTCTACACCCAAAAGCAGCAGAATACACATTCTTCTCAGGTGCAGATGGAACATTTTCAAAAATAGATAATATACTAGGCCACAAAAAGAGCCTCAGTAAATTCAAAAAGATTGAAATTGTACCAACCAGCTTCTCAGACCACAAAGAAATGAAATTAGAAATGAATTACACAAAGAAAAGGAAAAATCCCACAAACACATGGAGGCTTAATAACATGCTCCTAAATAATCAATGGATCCATGACCAAATAAAAGCAGAGATCAAGCAATATATGGAGACAAATGACAACAAGAATTCAACACCACAAAATCTGTGGGACGCAGCGAAGGCCATGCTAAGAGGAAAGTATATTACAATACAGGTCTACCTCAAGAAAGAAGAACATGCCCATATGAACAGTCTACACTCACAATTAACGAAACTAGAAAAAGAAGAACAAATGAGACCCAAAGTCAGTAGAAGGAGGAACATAATAAAGATTAGAGCACAAATAAATAAAATCGAGAAGAATAAGGCAATAGAAAGGATCAACGAAAGCAAGAGCTGGTTCTTTGAGACAATAAACAAAATTGATAAACCCTTAGTGAGACTTATCAAGAAAAAAAGAGAGCCTGTTCACATAAACAGAATCAGAAATGAGAAAGGACAAATCACTACGGACACCACAGATATACAAAGAACTATTAGAGAATACTATGAAAAATAATATGCTAACAAACCGGAAAGCCTAGAAAAATGAACTTTCTAGAGAAATACAACCTTCAAAGGCTGACCAAGGAAGAAACAGAAAATCTCAACAGAACAATTACCAGCAATGAAATTGAACTGGTAATCAAAAACCTATCTAAGAACAAACCTCCTGAACCAGATGCCTTCACCGCTGAATTTTACCAAACATTTAGTGAAGACCTAATACCCATCCTCCTTAAAGTTTTCCAAGGAGTAGAAGAGGAGGGAATACTTCCAAACTCATTCTATGAGGCCAGCATCACTCTAATACCAAAACCGGGCAAAGACACCACAAAAAAAGAAAACTACAAACCAATATCCCTGATGAACATAGATGCAAAAATACTCAACAAAATATTAGCACACTGAATTCAAAAATATATCAAAAGGATCATCCATCATGATCAAGTAGGATTTATTCCAGGGATGCAAAGATGGTTCAATATTCGACAATCCATCAACATCATCCATCACATGAACAAAAAGAAGGACAAAAACCACATCATCATCTCCATAGATGCTGAAAAAGCATTTGACAAAATTCAACATCCATTCATGATAAAAACTCTCAACAAAATGGGTATAGAGGGCAAGTACCTCAACATAATAAAGGCCATATATGACAAACCCACAGCCAACATTATACTTAACAACAAGAAGCTGAAAGCTTTTCCTTTAAGATCGGGAACAAGACAAGGATGCCCACTCTCCCCACTTCTATTCAACATAGTACTGGAGGTCCTAACAGTGGCAATCAGACAACACAAAGAAATAAAAGGAATCCAGATTGGCAGGGAAGAAGTTAAACTGTCCCTGTTTGCAGATGACACAATATTGTACATAAAAAACCCTAAAGAATCTACTCAAAAACTACTAGATCTAATATCTGAATTCAGCAAAGTTGCAGGAAACAAAATTAATATGCAGAAATCTGTGGCATTCCTATACACTAACAATGACCTAGCAGAGAGAGAAAGCAGGAAAACAATTCCATTCACAGTTGTATCAAAAAGAATAAAATACCCAGGAATAAACTTAACCAAGGAAGTGAAAGACCTATACTCTGAAAACTACAAGACACTCTTGAGAGAAATTAAAGAAGATACCAACAAATGGAAACACATCCCATGCTCATGGATAGGAAGAATTAATATTGTCAAAATGGCCATCCTGCCTAAAGCAATCTACAGATTCAATGCAATTCCTACAGAACTACCAACAGCATTTTTCAACAAACTAGAGAAAATCATTCTAAAATTCATATGGAACCACAAAAGACCCTGAATAGGCAAAGCAATCCTGAGAAGGAAGAATAAAGCTGGGGAATTATGCTCTCCAACTTCAAGCTTTACTACAAAGCCACAGTACTCAAGACAATTTGGTACTGGCACAAGAACAGACCCATAGACCAGTGGAACAGACTAGAGAGGCCTGATATAAACCCAAGCATGTATGGTCAATTAATATATGATAAAGGAGCCATGGACATACAATGGGGAAATGACAGCCTCTTCAACAGCTGGTGTTGGCAAAACTGGACAGTTACATGTAAGAGAATGAAACTGGATTAGTGTTTAACCCCATACACAAAAGTAAACTCGAAATGGATCAAGGACTTGAATGTAAGTCATGAAACCATAAAACTCTTAGAAGACAACATAGGCAAAAATCTTCTAAATATAAGCATGAGTGACTTCTTCCTGAACGCATCTCCTCAAGCAAGAGAAACAAAAGCAAAAATGAACTCATGGGACTACATCAAACTGAAAAGTTTCTATCCAGCAAAGGACATCATCAATAGAACAAAAAGGCATCCTACAGTATGGGAGAATATATTTGTAGGTGACATATCTGGCAAGGGGTTAACATCCAAAATATATAAAGAACTTACACGCCTCTACACCCAAAAAGCAAATATCCTGATTAAAAAATGGGCAGAGGATATGAAAAGACAGTTGTCCAGAGAAGAAATTCAGATGGCCAACAGACACATGAAAAGATGCTCCATATCACTAATCATCAGGGAAATGCAAATTAAAACCACAATGGGATATCACCTCACACCAGTAAGGATGGCCAACATCCAAAAGACTAAGAACAACAAATGCTGGCAAGGATGCGGAGAAAGGGGAACCCTCCTACACTGCTGGTGGGAATGTAAGCTAGTTCAACCATTGTGGAAAGCAATGTGGAGGTCCCTCAAAAAACTAAAAATACAAATACCATTTGACCCGGGAATCCCATTCCTTGGAATTTACCCAAAGAATACAACTTCTCAGATTCAAAAAGATATATGCACCCCTCTGTTTATTGCAGCACTTTTTACAATAGCTAAGATATGCAAGCAACCTAAGTATCCATCAGTAGATGAATGGATAAAGAAGAGGTGGTACATATACACAGTGGAATACTATTCAGCCATAAGAAGGAAACCAATCCTGCTATTTGCAACAACATGGATGGAGCTGGAGGATATTATGCTCAGTGAAATAAGCCAGGCGGAGAATGCAAGTGCCAAATGATTTCCCTCATTTGTGGAGTATAACAACAAAGCAAAACTGAAGGAACAAAATAGTAGCAGAGTCACAGACTTCAAGAAGGAACTAGTGGTTACCAAAGGGGAGGGGTATGGGAGTGTGGGTGGGGAGGGTGGGAGAAGGGGATTGTGGGGTATTATGTTTAGTACACATGGTGGGGGGTCACAGGGAAAACAGTGTAGCACAGAGAAGGCAAACAGTGAATCTGTCTCATCTTACTACCCTGATGGACAGTAACTGAATTGGGGTATGAGCGGGGACTTGATAATCTGGGTTAATGTAGTAACCACATTGTTTTTTCATGTGAAACGTTCATAAGAGTGTGTGTGTATCAATAATACCTTAATTAAAAAAAAGGAAAAAAAAAAGTCTGAGTTTTGCATTTTATTGCAAGCAAATATTCTGAACCTCGAATACTAAGTAAAGGATTACTATGTTACTATCACTCCTAATGAAATTACAAATAAAACCTAAAAATGGTGAAGCACTGTGTTGTCTTTACCACTGCACAGCAGATGCACTTGGGGCAGCAGGATGAACTAGGGAAGAGCTCAGGAGGCTGCGCATGAGGCGGTTCACAGCCCTGTCTCTACCACTGAGAACAGCAACATTTATAACTCTCCCTGTCTTCTCTCACTCAAGATCATAGAACCCGCAGTTACCGCCCCTCAGGGGATAGCCCCTGCTGGGAGAAGGGAGCCTCTATACTGGAAGCCAAGCAAATGCTCCTACCTTTCACTAGGTGGCAAGGCCATGCCCACATCAGGAGCAGGAAGGCTGGGCAGCTGGGGACCTGCCCTGGAGTAGCAGCAGGCAACACGAGCCCATTGCTACCCTAGCCCAGTATCAGTCCTCCTCAGGCTCATGGAAGCCAGAAGATCCTCACCAATTTCTACTTCATCTCTGTGGTCTTAACCACACCCTTCTTTAGCCTGTCTTTTTTATGAAGTTGTTTTAGGAGGAATAATACACTGAGACATTAATACTTTGGTGGGAATTAACGAGGGAGTCAAGGAAGGCTGCCTGTGAAAGGAAACCTCAGGAGAAAACTGTCATTACTTTACAAGTCTTTCCTACGTCTACTAAATATAAACCAGTGTCACCTCTGCATTGGGTCATAGAGAAAAATCAAAGTAATCTGGCTCATCTTTATCAATATTATGAAAATGCATCACAGTTTAGGAAAATACCATACACTGGTGATCCCCTCTTTAGGAGTTTTGGTGAAAATGGTACAGTGTGTTAGATGGCCTGGTCGTCATGCAATACTGAGCCTCCCACCACTGGAGGTGTACTCCAGGCTGAGCTGGTGCTCATGGACAAGACAGAGCGGGGAGAGGGGGAGTGCAAACCAAGTCCCTGAGGCCCATCCTGGAATGGCTGAGCAGCTCTCTCTAAATTTAAGAGATTCTGGACCTCTACACTGACTTTTACCCATTACATGTTTATAGCCCTAACAGGGTCTCCAATGCCAAATGTGCACTTCAGAACATCAGCTGAAGATGGACACTGTGAACTAACATGTCAGTACTCTTGGCATTGCATATGTCAGCATCAGCATCGTTGGCTATAAATCATGGAGCTGACCTTCCTGTGGGCAGGTAAGTGCTGCTCCATGGAGCTCTGGCTGGAAGCAGAAGCTACTACTGGGATGAAGATAAAGAAACAGCAAGTACATTTCACATTTTGCGATGGCCAAAGCTTTCAGATCAGACAGAAAAAACGTCCATGGTCTGGGTTGCTAGGCTTCTAAACTGGCAAGCCTGTTAACTCCCTACTCGGTGTAGTGACCTCTGCGCCCACCAGATGGCAGGAGGGCCTCGTCGCTTACAACTGGGGTTCTCAAAGTTTGATCCTGGACCAGCAGCAACAGCTTCCCCCCGCCCCCGAGGATAATTAGAAATGCAGATTCCTGCGTCCCACCCCAGATCTACTGAACACGACACTCTGAGGCAAGGTAACAGCCGTTTGCGTTTTAACACCCCAGCTGAGTCTGCTGCAAGCTGAAGTCGGGTCTGCAGCACATTAATAAAGCTCTTCTTGCAAGAATAAAACTATACTGTGCCTTACACACAGTAGATTCTCAAACCCTTGATGAGTTAATAAGATAGACCTTAAGAGATTAAAGAAGACTGATCTGAAGAGGAAAGCTTCATTTGTAGTGGGGGACTCTCTGCTGAAGTTCCAAGAGTATGAAGCCACGTCTCTTCCCAGCTCACCAGCACCAACCATTGCCGAAGCCTCCACCACTGCAATTCCTTGCCCGGGAAATCAAACCAACCTTGAAGGCTGGGGAGTGGGGATATTTCTTGCCAGGAACACTAAAAAAACCTCTTACCATGGGGGTGGGAGGTAGAGCTGGGGGGGTTGGGGGAAGGTGGGAGTTATAAATGAAGCAAGATGCGTCAAGGGCTGATAATTGCTGAACCTGAATGTTCATTACGGTAGTTTCCCTATTTGTGTGCACGTTTGTATTTTCCATAAAAAAGTTTTTAAACCAGAAATAACAAGTCTTTTAAGAAATAGTTAAGATTTTGGGGAATTCAATATGCTACAATATTTCTTAGCCATTGAGAAGAGTGGATTTTAATTACTGCAGACATATGAGGGGAAGAAATCAGAAAATGAGCCAGAGGACACTATTTATCAGCAACATTTAATTGTCATAAAAATGACAGGTTAAGGAAGCAAGCAGAAAAATTGTTAGTGAAAAAAGCAGGTTGGAAATAAGGATTGCTTACCTGGAAGTCTAAAGAAAAAAATTGCACCCTTTAACTTCAATAGGGTCAGCATATTGCGAACAACAATCAAGCTTTGAAGAAAATGTGACTGATCTCCTTACATGTAAGCAAGGCATCACAACAAATATTATATCAAACTACAAATGGTAGAGTGAGAGCTGAAAGGCTCAAATATACATATAAAGACAACAAAAAGAGAGGAAAAAATAAATTTGTGAATCCCAGAACTCAAATAAGAAAGAAAAACAGAAGCAGCTAACCAGCATTAATATGTAAATGCAAAAGCAAAATGAATCCATTAGAGAAAAAAAAAGGGACAATTCAACTGCACTGAATAAACTAATAGAGGACAAGAAAAAGGAGTCATCATATATTCAGGAAATACTAAAGAAGTGATGAACTGCCTCTTAGAGGGAAAAGCCAAAGCAAACATTCCACCTGGTCCTCTTCAGTATCGCCGTAGTTCAAGCATAGCATGACGTTGCATGTTGGCTGACCTGTGCCTTTTTCTTGACTCATCAGTCATTGTGCCTTTTTTTACATATGGGAACTAGAGCATTAGCATGTAAACTGATCCACAATAGTACACCAAGTTTTGGCATATTAAACCATATTACATACTGCAAAGCTTAGCTTTTGAAATAACTGAGTGATCCATCAATTTACGAGCATGACAATTACATACCTTCAATTTTATTTACGGAAAGATCCAACTTCTGTAGGTGAACATATCCACAGAGAATGCTAATGTCAATTAAATCACAACCCTGAGAAAATAAAAGGTAAAAAGACTTTAACGTTTTGCTTTAACAGGTTGTACTCAGCCTTCTCACATCTGAAAGAGCTGACACACAGAAATCTAGAATTTCTTTCAAAAATATAGCAGAAGTAAGAGAACAAAATGTGAAGCCTACTAGTAATAGGACCTTAAAAGAGACTACAAACTCCATCAAAAAATGCATTCCTTTGAAGAAAATAATAGCTTAGGAAATTAGTATTGTTAGCAAGAATATAACATGAAAAGGCAAATTAAAGCGGGTTCGTGAAGACCTTTAGAGCAGAGTTTTATTATTTAAAAAATAACATATAATAGCAATAAAGCCAAAGCCTTTATCAAGTAGAAGAAAAGAAAAAACAAATTCCTATAATTTAAATGAAATGTTGAAGAGCTCACATCTAATCAGGAGATCATTAATAACAATACCATCTACTCTTTCTCAGGGTTCCTTTTCAAAGCTTCTTCACAGTAATCTCATCTGATCAAACAGAACTGTGAGACCCCTCAGGCAAATTACTCCCAATTTGGAAATAAAGAATGTGAGGGAGAGAGGGGTATGTAAATAGTCTGAAATCACACAGCAAGTTAGCACTGGAGAAGCAGATCCAAGTCTCCTGAATGCTTTTCACGAAAAGTCTCCAAGATTCTTTTCACGAAATCTTGCTTCTAGAGAACTTCAAGATGGGTTGGAAGTGAATTTGGTTCCTTGGAACAGACTCGTATCACTGGTTTATGTTGCAATGCAGAATCAGAAAAAGCCAACCAATGAAGTGTCATAAGCAAATTATCAAATATAATAATGATAAGAATGTTTAATGAAGGCCACTAAAATAGTAATAAATAAATCAATACTTACTGAAAACCTATTATGTATAAGGCGCTGTGCATGATGGGAAATACAATGATGCAACAGAGCTATACTGTGCCCTCTAGAAACCTTTGACTCTGGTGGGAGAGAAGCTGTATATACAAGTAATCAGACAAAGCAAAAAAATAGTGTGCAACATTAAGATATAAGGAGGCAAAAAAAAATCACTAAGCTAGGCAACCCTAAGAAAGCATATTCAGTAAGACAGGTTATTAAGGCAAAGTAATTCAATGTGTAATATTGCAAATGTTAAAGTCAGTGGCAAAGTAAGTTAAACTTCAGTCCATCTAGCTGAAATAAGATTTAAAGGATTGCTTTTTTTTTTGGAGATCAATTTAAGGTGTAGCACTATGTACATAAGTAGAATATTGATTGAAGAGGACGTGTATAGAGATGCACTGGCTGCTGGAATTACCCACCATTCCAGTGCCTAACACAGGGCAATGCACACAGCGTGCTCCCTGTAAGTTACTGCCTAAGTAGCTGAGTCATCCATAAAATGCTATAAAATGAAAATAGTAAAAGATTAGAATCTTCATATGCTGTTCTCAAAGGACATGCCATATAACTAGCATGGGTGAAAAGAGCTTTCTTGGGTAGTTTACTACTTCAAATTCAAGATGGAACAGGGTTATGAGTTATATACGCTTTAGCCAAAGTATGGTGCTCGAGCAAAATTCCAGTGGGCTCTTTTCACCTGTGTTTCTGCATTTACTCTGCGGCTTTTCAAGGAATATTTAATGTTTTATAATATCAGGAAGCAAGAAGAGATTATTTTTCTAGGACTACAGAGAAACAAATGGAGGAAAGAACTGAAATGCTCTAAGTATTCTGCTTTTATAGCTTCTCTTGTGGTAAAATCAGAGCCAAGATTCTGTGCTAGCATCAAAATCTTGACGATTAACGAATAACAATACGTTATTTCTTTAATGATGGGTATCTATTGGAAAGAGAGCTATAGCTTAAAGCTACTGATTTCTTTATATGCTCAGAGGAGGAAAAAGTCAATACCAAAATACTTTGTTCCCTTCGATTTAGATATTAATTTTAGTCCTGGCACTGATCAGAGAGAGAACTCTTTTCAAAGAGTTTTTGATTGGTTTTACAGAATCAAATTCAACCTCTGGAAAGAAAGCATTGATTGCTATAATATAGACTACTTAAGATGAAACAGGCCGTGAAGGGAATGAAAATGAAGTAATTGGGGGCCGATTTCTGGGTTGGCCAGGGCTCTGTGGCTTCTAACATTTATATCAACAACTCTTTATCACTTGTCTCCATCAAATGTAAGACTCTTGAGATCTGGGGCCACCACAAAAGCTATGAGTACCAGAGAAAATGGATATGGTCCAACCAGTGTCAGAGCATAGCCAGCCAGGTGACCTCGTCATACTCACTGATAAAGTTAGATTGAGGTAGACCTGTTCAGTCCCAGAGCCTGAGCGCCCCAATCGGTGGAGTGCCTCAGCCACGACCTCCTCTCTCAGGACCCCATCAAATTCCTCCTGCAAAAAAAAACCCAGAGAGGTGGACAAAGAATGGACTTCCATTAGAAATGAAACAATTCGCCCTGTCATATTCAGCACTTATTTGGTGTATTACAGTATGTCCAGGGGCTGAGCCCTCCAAAATTTACCAGCCCAAAAAGAATTCTGTGTTGAGGACACATATAGATTACCTATAATTAAATGAGTATTTATCAAGTCAATTCTTTATCTGCCACCAAATTTGCAGGTAATCATTTGCACTAGGTATTCAAAATGGAATGAGCACAAGAGCAGTAAAGCATCAGTGTCAGTGGTTGGTAACTACGGTGAGTTCTTCTCTGTTCCGGGCCTTGTGCTAAGAGCTCCCAATGGGCCAACTCACTTAATCCTCTTGACAACCCTGAGGTAGGTACTCTGGGCTCCATTCTAAAGATAAAGACCTGAAGGCTTCCAGACCTTAACTTGCCCCAAACTGCACAGCTAGTAAGTGACAAAGCCAGAATTCAAGCCTAAATCTGTCCCCAAGGCAAGTCTGACCACAACACTGACCACTTGTCCATAACCCAAATGAAAGCAATTATTTTTTGCTAGAGGAAATAGGTCCTCAATTCCATTCCTACTGGATAATTTTGCTGGATTCATACAATTTACAAGATTTATTAAAAGAGTACTAATGACTTTCACAAGGAGTTAGGCTTTTGGTGTGTAGACAGCCAAGGACCAGTGGTGACCCAACACGTCCTTTCCCTAATAATAAACAGAAGAGATAATAGGTGGATCTGGCCTGTATTTGTGCAGCCTTCAACTCCATAACGAACAACACATTAACACTAACATCAGCCTGAGGACACAAAATACAGTAATCCCATTAGCCACACCAATAGAACTAACAATGATCTGCATGCGGATCACAGTGGCGAAATACCCTCTCCAGGTCTTCTGCATTAATTCAGGAACCAACAACAATGCTCAGGCTGCTGGTACTAAGGACATAATTATGTAGGCTTGTGTTGCTCTACAGAGTCTCTCTCCTTCAAATTCCACTAACCCAGGGAAGCAAATACCATTCACATGGAGATAGTGCACAGGCTTTGGGGCTGGGAAGGTTTGATTTGAACTCCAGATCTACCATTCTGGATATATGACTTTAGGGAGATAAAGTTTTCTCTCAGTCTCATATTCATCTATAAATAGGAAATGTTATTATCTATTCTTAATGTTTTAGAGAATGAAAACAAATAGTGTGTATATAAAGCTCTTAGTACAGTGCCTAGAACATAGCAAGTGTTCCCAATAAATGTGTTGTTACTGCTAATTGATGAAGTTGAAAAACCCACATCTTAGTGTTCCATTCATCCATACCAACTATCCTGTTCACAAATGGGGTAAAGATATAAATAAAATTCCAATTTCTTATATAAGCCCTGGGAAGGAATAGAGATGGGGGTGTTACTTTCCCTCCAAAACTTTCTACCTACACCTCTGTAGTTTACTGGACCGCTCTATTTCCTGGGTATGAGAAGATACTGTGCCTTACTAATAGCAGGTGGATGTCTGTTTGTCAAAGCAGCCATGGATATGGAGACCAGCCACAGTCAGCATTTTCCCAGATCTCCACTGCAAGACTCCCGCTGCAACCCACTCACACCTTGGCGGCTCCTGGTGGTCTGTGCCTGTCCCTTCTGGCCTTTGGTCACTTTCAGACCCTCATAAGCCCTACGTTTACCTTGAGTGGCTTCAGAATCCTTAAGGATGATGATTCAACACCCCTACTACAAACAAACACACACACACATTTCTTTATTTCCTCAACTTCAGACACCTTAAAATTGGTTTCCACCTAACTTCGGCCACTCACTCCTAGGGCCACGCCCTGGACCTAGTCATTACGCTAAACTGCTCTACCTAAGACAGCTCAGACCCAAGTATTCCATTCTCTGACCCCACAACTTAGCCTATTCCTTAACCTTTCCAACAGCTACTGAACTTGTTCCTTTATGACAACAAAATCTCCAGTATGTTCATCCTTCCCTTTCCCAGAGTCTGTCTGTCCCCTCCTCACTGTAAGTCCTTCCCTACTGGCACATGGGCAATTTCAATGTCTCTCTCACGTCTGACTCCTTGTTCCCTGACTGTAACTACCACAGACATACCCAAACCTGAATCAAGTTCACAATCAATTCCCGCACTGAAGCTTGATGGTGTTCATCAATCATTTGGGATAAAGATCTTTATAACATGCTAAGCACACAGCAGCTAGTGTGCTAGGTTCAGAAGACAAAATTATGAGTAAGATATGGTACCTATCCTTAAGGGATAGCCAGGTCAATCTGGGAGAAAACTTCAGGAGTTTGATAAATATCACAATAGAGGTAACCGGGGTGCTTTGACTATAAGCAGGGCATCCATTTTATATCAGCTCTAATGGGGAGGAGGTTAGCAAAAGCTTCCTGGGGAACAGAGCAATTAAGTTGAGTCCCCAGGTTGTGAGTTACTCTGGAAAGGGGAAGAGAGGCAGAAAAGAGGGCTAAGAAGGGTACTTCAGGCAAAAGGGGCAACATGTACAAAATCCCAAAGGCAAAGGGGAGCTTTGGCAGAACAACAGAGGGTTCAAAATAGCTGAAGTATAAGAGCAAAAGGGGGAGCACAGGGCCTGGCATGTGGGAAGTGCTCAAACATGGGGTGAGTGAATCAGTGGATCTACTCCTCCCCCTGAGCTGCTGAGTGGGCTGGAAAAGGCCCCACAACCATGCATTCCGGTGCCTCTCCAAAGTAACTTTTAGGTGGGCCTCAGTGCTGTTACAGAGTCTCCTGTTCCTCAGCTGCCTTTCAACTCCCCACTATGGCTCGTGACCAACCGGACTGTTATCACGGTCCTCTGTCCTGTGCCTTCACTCCTTGGTCCTTGCTCTCAGCAGCTGCCCTCCTCCTCTGCTTCTGGGACAAAGCAGAAACGATCAAACATAACCCCTCCCCATTCAGTACTTGTCCCACTGCCTCTCACAGGGCTCAGAGGAAGCCTGCTCCTTCCCACATACAGGCCTCTCCTCCCTCTGTTCCACAGTGACCCTTCCCAGGGACCATCAATTTTGCCCTCTTTTGCCTGTAATTTCAACCAGTCACTCTCTATTGTCATTCTCCAACCTGTCATTTCTCCAGCTATACTAATATGGATGTCTGTTCTGGCCTAAAGAGGCTCTCTTCAGCTCCGCATGTTCCCTTAGCTATGGCTGTAGTTTCCCTTAATAACTAGGCTCCTTCGGAGTTGCTTTTTTTAATGCCTTAGTTTCCCCTTGGTCACCTCCCACTCACTCACATCAGCTAGGCCTCTGCCGTCGCCACATAAGTAACCAGACGGGTCAAGGTTTCCAAGGACTCCCAAATAGGCCAAGCTAATGAGCAATTTCTAGGACTGTTCCCACTTGGCCCATTGGCAACACAGCTCAGTCCCAGGTTCTCAGAACTCTTTCTTGCCCTGTGTTCCCTATCATATGGCTCTCCTCTCTTCTCCTACTTCTCTCACCAGTCCGTTCCAGTTCCCCCCCCCCCCCTGCCCATTCCTCTTATCTGCTTGTCAGTTAATGACCTTGACCCTCAGGGTTCTTTCCTTGGCCCTCTACTCTTCTCTTCCTGGATGATTTTACAGACCCCACTGCTGACGATTCTCAGGTCTCCCATCCTGAGACCTCCTCCTTGGATTTCCAGAGTCATATGATTCATATTCCAAATGCTCAGTGCCCAGCTCCACTTGTCCCTGTTTCCCAGTGCGATTAGTGGCCTTCATATCTCTGCGGACCATGCCATAGACCAGCTAGCAGTTATCCTAGACTTGTATTATTTAATTAGTAACTGTCAATTCTAAATATTTTAAACATCCTCATCTTTAGCTTCCTTTCCATTCCCACTTCCACTGCCTTAATCCAGACTTCTGTCACTCCCCAGAGATACTGCTAGTCTCACTGATCTCCCTGCCTCCAGGCTTATCATTCTCTATTAATCCCACTTGACCCCTGGGCAGTTCTCCACTGCTTAAAGATCCAAACCCACAGTCTGTACAGCAGCACAAAGCCCTCCCAATCTGGCCCTTACCTCAGCTGTTTTTTCTGCTCTCACTTACAAGTCATCAGTAGGCCTGGCCACACACCACCTCTCCACCCAGGCAAGGGTCTTCCATGATCCCCATAATCCAGCTGTCTTCTGTACACATCCCTGTATGTATGCAATACTTTGGATGCTGAATGGCTGTGATTTACTAGCATTCTTATCTGACCTTGGGTGCAGGGACCATGCATGTCCTCAATCACGTTCTCATCTTCTTCTCTTGTTATTGCTGCTATTTTGTATTATATCCATAATTTTTGAAAGCCAACTCTGACACTTTATTAAAAACTTTAACACAGACTTTCTTATTTTGATATTTATAAAAATCCATGAGTAGGCATTATTACCCACAATTAAGTTACTCCCCAAGAGTAGTTTTCATGCTTCAGACATGAGTCTTGGGCCCAGACACTTCTGCCCTATCTAGGTAAGGGTGCTTCCTACATAGCAATCATTCAATAAACGTTTGTTCAAAGACAGCTAAATTAATTAAATCACGTGATGGGCTACAGTTTACAGATTTAAAAACATGAAAGTTATTATTATTGTATTAGTAACAGTACAAATAATATATTAATGCTATCTATATTATGCATAGGTTCTAATTTAATTCTTACAGCTTTATGGGATAGGTATTAAAATTCCCATATTACAGATGAGACAGAGAGAGGTGAAGTAACTTGTTTAAAATCTCACAAATAACAAAAGGCTTTACAGAAACCTTTGATTTCAAAGGGAGTATTCTGGCTTTGCTGGTCTGTATTATCTCCCTTAAGTGTATAAGGGCTTCTCAATCTAAGGCTAATTGTATTATATGCACTTAGTAATCATTGTGACTTTCACAGCATTATAAATCTTATCTAGGCTAAGATATGGAAAATAAATCACTCGACATGGAAGTCCAAATGTTTCCTTTTAAGACTTTTTGGTATATTCAGTGTGGTCTGTTTAAAGAAGGAAGAACATTCCCAAATGAATAGTCTAAAGACACAATTACTGAAATTGGAAAAGAAGAACAAATGAGGCCCAAAGTCACCAGAAGGAGGGACATAATAAGATTAGAGAAGAAATAAATAAAATTGAGAAGAATACAAAACAATAGAAAAAATCAATAAAACCAAGAGCTGGTTCTTTGAAAAAAATAAACAAAATAGATAAACCCCTCGCCAGACTCATTAAGAGAAAAAGAGAATCTACACACATAAACACAATCAGAAATGAGAAAGGAAAAATCACTATGGACCCCACAGAAATACAAAGAATCATAAGAGAATATTATGAGAATCTATATGCTAACAAGCTGGAAAACATAGAAGAAATGGACTTCTTAGAAAAATACAACCTTCCAAGACTGACGAAGCAAGAAACAGAAAAAATAAACAGACCAATCACCAGTGACGAAATCGAATTGGTAATCAAAAAACTACCCAAGAACAAAACCCCTGGGCCTGATGGATTCACCTCTGAATTCTACAAGACATATAGAGAAGAAATAACACCGATTCTCCTTAAAGTTTTCCAAAAATAGAAGAGGAGGGAATACTTCCAAACTCATTCTATGAAGCCAGCATCACTCTAATACCAAAACCGGGCAAAGTCCTCACCAAAAAAGAAAATTACAGACCAATATCCCTGATGAACGTAGATGCAAAAATACTCAACAAAATATTAGCAAACCGAATTCAAAAATACATCAAGAGGATCATACACCATGATCAAGTGAGATTCATCCCAGGGATGCAAGGATGGTGCAACATTCGAAAATCCATCAACATCATCCACCACATCAACAAAAAGAAGAACAAAAACCACATGATCATCTCCATAGATGCTGAAAAAGCATTTGACAAAATTCAGCATCCATTCCTGATTAAAACTCTCGACAAAATGGGTATAGAGGGCAAGTACCTCAACATCATAAAGGCTATATATGACAAACCCACAGCTAACATCATACTTAACGGCAAGAAGCTGAAAGCTTTTCATCTAAGATCGGGAACAAGACAGGGATGCCCACTCTCTCCACTGTTGTTCAACATAGTACTGGAGGTCCTAGCCACAGCAATCAGACAAAACAAAGACATAGAAGGCATCCAGATTGGTAAAGAAGAAGTCAAATTGTCACTATTTGTAGATGACATGATATTGTACATAAAAAATCCTAAAGACTCCACTCCAAACCTACTAGAACTAATATCTGAATTCAGCAACGTTGCAGGATACAAAATTAACACACAGAAATCCGTTGCTTTCCTATACACTAATGATGAACTAACAGAAAGAGAAATCAGAAAAACAGTTCCATTCACAATTGCATCAAAAAGAATAAAATACCTAGGAATAAACCTAACGAAGGAAGTGAAAGACCTGTACTCTGAAAACTACAAGACACTCCTAAGAGAAAGTAAAGAGGACACTAACAAATGGAAATGCATCCCATGCTCTTGGCTAGGAAGAATAAATATTGTCAAAATGGCTATACTACCTAAAGCAATCTACAGATTCAATGCAATCCTATCAAACTACCAACAGCTTTCTTCAATGAACTGGAACAAATAATTCTAAAATTCATATGGAACCACAAAAGACCCCGAATAGCCAAAGCAATCCTGAGAAGGAGGAATCAAACAGGGGGAATTACACTCCCTGACTTCAAGCTCTACTACAAAGCCACGGTAATCAAGACAATTTGGTATTGGCACAAAAACAGACCCACAGACCAGTGGAACAGAATAGAAAATCCAAACATTAACCCAAACATATACAGTCAATTAATATTTGATCAAGGAGCCTTGGATATACAATGGGGAGATGACAGCCTCTTCAGCAGCTGGTGTTGGCAAAACTGGACAGCTACATGTAAGAGAATGAAACTGGACTACTGTCTAGCCCCAAACACAAAGGTAAACTCAAGATGGATCAAAGACCTGAATGTAAGTCATGAAACCATAAAACTCTTAGAAAGAAACATAGGCAAAAATCTCTTGGACATAAACATGAGCAACTTCTTCATGAACATATCTCCCCGGGCAAGGGAAACAAAAGCAAAAATGAACCAGTGGGACTATATCAAGGTGAAAAGCTTCTGTACAGCAAAGGACACCATCAGTAGAACAAAAATACATCCTACAGTATGGGAGAATATATTCATAAAAAACGTATCTGATAAAGGGTTGACATCCAAAATATATAAGGAACTCATGCACCTTAACAAACAGAAACAAATAATCCAATCAAGAATTGGGCAGAGGACATAAATAGACACTTCTCTAAAGAAGAAATTCAGATGGCCAACAGGCACATGAAAAGATGCTCCACATCGCTAATCATCAGAGAAATGCAGATTAAAACCACAATGAGATATCACCTCACACCAGTGAGGATGGCCAACATCCAAAACGCAAACAACAACAAATGTTGGCGAGGATGTGGAGAAAAGGGAACCCTCCTACACTGCTGGTGGTACTGCAAATTAGTTCAACCATTGTGGAAAGCAGTATGGAGGTTCCTCAAAAAACTCAAAATAGAAATACCATTTG